>PVJO010002835.1:0-134714 GCA_004026905.1 Hystrix cristata | reverse complement strand
TGTGTATTCATGAGTGTCTGATTTATTTCACTTAATAGTATGTTCTCAAGGAACATCCATTTATATATGAATGACTCTAGTTTATCCTTTTTTATGGCTGTGTAGTACTCCATTGTGTAGAAAAACCACATTTTCTTTAGCCATCCATTGGTTGTTGGGCATTTAGGCTGTTTCCAAGACTTAGCTATTACAAATTGTGTTGCTACGAACATGGTTGTGCATATATCCCTGTGGTATGACGATTCTAATTCTTCTGGGAAGATCCCCAGTAGGGAAATAGCTGGGTCAAATGGAACTTCTAGTTCTAGTTTTTCAAGGAATCTCCATATTGATTTCCACAGTGGCTGGACCAGTCTACATTCCCACCAACAATGGAAGAGGGATCCTTTTTCCCCACAGCCCCTCCAGCATTTGTTATTGGTTGATTTTTTCATAAACGCAGTTCTTTCTGGAGTGAGATGGAATCTTAACGTTGTTTTGATTTGCATCTCTCGAATAACTAGTGATGTTGAACATTTTTTCATGTATTTATTTGCTATTTTTATTTCTTCGTCTGAGAAATGTTTATTTATTTCAGATGCCCATTTTTGGATTGGGTCTTTGAATTTGGGAGGTTTAATTTTTTTGAGTTCTTTGTGTATTCTAGATGTTAGACCTTTGTCTGATGGATAGCTAGCAAAAATTTTTTCCCCAGCCTGTGGATTTTCGCCCTGCTCTATTGGTGATTTCTTTGCTGTGCAAAACCTTTTTAATAGCATGTGGTCCCAAGCACTGATTCTTTGTATTGTTTCCCGTGCAGTCTGAGTTCTGTTCATAAATTTTTTCCCCACACCTATGTCTTCGAGGGTTCTTCCTATTCTATTCTCCAGTAAATTTAGTGTTTCTGTTTTAATGTTTAAATCTTTGACCCACTTCGATCTTAGTTTAGTACATGGTGAGAGACATGTATCTAGTTTTAGTTTCCGGCAAGTGGCAAGCCAATTTTTCCAGCACCATTTGTTAAAGAGGCTGTCTTTCTTCCAGGTGTTTGGCTCCTTTGTCAAAGATGAGGTATTTGAGTGTGTTTGGGGTTGTTTCTGCATCCTCCAATCTTTCCATTGATCCTCTGGTCTGTCTTTTTGCCAGTACCATGCTGTTTTTATCACCGTAGCTTTATAGTATAGTTTTAGGTCGGGAACTGTGATGCCCCTGCCTTTCCCCTATTGCTTAGGATTGTTTTTGCTATTCTTGGTCTCTTCTGGTTCCACGTGAAATTCATGATTGTCCTTTCTAATTCTTTGAAGTATGTTGGTGGTATCTTAATTGGAATTGCATTAAATCTGTATAGTAATTTAGGAAGTATAGCCATTTTCACTATGTTGGTTCTTCCTACCAAGGAACATGGGATGTCTTTCCATTTTCTGATATCCTTTTCTATTTCCTTTTTTAGAGTGGTGTAGTTTTCGATGTGATGATCTTTTACTTCCTTTGTTATATAGATTCCTAAGTATTTTATTTTTTTGTGTGCAATTGTGAAAGGTATATCTTTTGTTATTTCTTTTTTGGTGGGTTTTTTGTTTGTGTATAGGAATGCTATGGACTTTTGGATGTTGACTTTGTATCCAGCAATGGAACTGAATTTAGTTATTAAATCTAGAAGTTTTTTGGTGGAATTTTTTGGGTCTTCTATGTAGAGTATCATGTCATCCGCGAATAACAATAGTTTAACTTCTTCCTTTCCTATCTTTATTCCTTTTATTTCCTTCTCTTGTCTAATTGCTCTGACTGATGTTTCTAGAACTATATTGAACAATAGTGGTGATAGTGGGCAACCTTGTCTTGTTCCAGATTTTAGTGTGAAAGCTTCAAGTTTCTGGGCATTTAGTGTGATGTTGGCCGTTGGTTTGTCATATACGGCTTTTATCAGATTTAGATATACACCCTCTGTTCCTAATTTCTGTAGGGTTTTTATTACGAATGGGTGTTGGATTTTGTCAAATGCTTTTTCTGCATCTATTGAGATGATCATATGATTTTTGTTTTTGACTTTGTTGATATGGTGTGTTACATATATTGATTTACATATGTTGAACCATCCCTGCATCCCTGGGATGAATCCTACTTGGTTGTGGTGTACAATCTTCTTGATAATTTATTGTATTCTGTTGCCCAGTATCTTGTTGAGAATTTTTGCATTAGGGAGAATTTTTCATTAGGGAGATTGGCCTGTAGTTCTCTTCTTCAGTTGGATTCTTTTCTGGTTTTAGTATCAGGGTGATGCTTGCTTCCAGAGATGATTTTGGAAGTATTGCTTCCTTTTCAATTTCATTGAAGAGTTTGAGGAATAGTGGTATTAGATTATCTTTGAATTTCTTGTAGAATTATGCTGGTAGCCGTCAGGACCTGGGCTTTTCTTTATTGGTAGGTTTTTAATTACCTCTTCAATTTCAATAGCTGATATTGGTTTTTAAAGTGTTTTTATTTCTTCTTGGTTTAGTTTTGGTAATTCATTTGTTTTTAAGAATCTGTCCATTTCTTCCATGTTTTCCATCTTGTTTGAGTACAGGTTCTTGAAGTAAGTGTTGATGATCTTTTGGATTTTTGATGGGTCAGTTGTGACTTCACCCCTTTCATTTTTTATTGTATGAATTTGGGTCTTTTCTTTCCTTTTTTTGATCAGGTTGGCTAGGGGTTTGTCTATTTTGTTTAGTCTTTCCAAGAACCAACTCTTTGATTTGTTGATTCTTTGTATTTGTTTTCTTGGTCTCAATTGCATTGATTTCAGCTCTGATTTTAATTATTTCCTCTCTTGTATGAGCTTTGTTTTTTTTTTAAATACTACCAATCAATTTATTTATTTTTTTTAACCAAGAACATGTATTGGTTCTTGTATGAGCTTTGAGTTTGATTTGTTCTTCTTTTTCTAGATGTTTGAGGTTCAACATTAAGTTGTTTATTTGAGCTCTTTCTGTCTTCTTGATGTGGGAGTTCAGTGCAATAAACTTCCCCCATAGCACTGCTTTCATTGTATCCCATAGGTTTGGTATGTTGTATTGTTATTATCATTTAACTGTATAAATTGCTTAATTTCTTCTTTAATTTCTTCTGTGACCCAGCTGTTATTCAGAAGGATATTACTGGGGCTGGGGATTTAGCTCAGTGATTAGAGTGCTTGCCTTGTAAGCACAAGGGCCTGAGTTCGATCCCCGGCACCACCAAAAAAAAAATAAAATAAAATAAAATAAAACAGAAGGATATTACTTAGTTTCCATGTGTTTATGTGGTTTTTTTTTGGTTTCTCTTGCTACCAAATTCTAGTTTCATCGCACTATGGTCCGATAGTATGCATGGGATAATTTCAATTCCCTTACATTTACTTAAGTATCCTTTATGAGCTAGTATGTGGTCTATTTTGGAAAACGACCTGTGTGAAGCTGAGAAGAATGTGTATTCTGCTGTTGTAGGGTGGAACACTCTGTAGACATCTGCTAAGTCCATTAGTTCACAGAGGTGATTCAGTTCTGATATTTCTTTGTTAATTTTCTGTCTAGTTGATCTGTCTGTTTGTGACAGTGGGGTGTTAAAGTCTCCCATTATAATTGTGTTAGTGTTTATTTGATCTTTCATGTCCCTTAGTATTAGTTTCATGTATTTGGGTGCCCCAATATTTGGTGCATAAATATTCATGATTGTTATTTCTTCTTGAAGTTTTCCCTTGAGAAGTATGTAATGGCCATCTTTGTCCTTCTCAGTTAGTCTTGGTTTGAAGTTTACTTTGTCTGAGATTAGGATAGCGACCCCTGCTTTTTTCTGGGTTACTGTTGCATGAAATACTTTTTTCCATCCTTTGATTCTCAATCTATGTATTTCCTTTTGGGTTAGATGTGTCTCTTGTATGTAGCATATTGCTGGATCTTCTTTCTTGATCCATTCTGCTGGCCTGTTTCTTTTGATAGGTGAGTTGAGCCCATTTACATTGATGGTTACAACTGTTATGAGTTGACTCATCTTTGTCATTTATCTTTTCTATTGTTGGTTCTGTGTTCAACTGCTTGTCTTACCTGGTGGGTTTTTTTTAGTATCCTTGTAATTATAGTTAACTCCTTTTCTAGGATCTCTTTTAAGATATTTTGTAGAGGTGGTTTGGAGGTCATAAATTTCTTCACTTGTTCTTTGTCATGGAAGTATCTTATTTCATTGTTGAATTTGAAAGATAGCTTGGCTGGGTACATCAGTCTGGGTTGGAGATTGTTTTCTTTTAAGGCTTGAAATACTTTACTCCAGGATCTCCTTAATTTAAGGGTTTGTGTAGAGAAATCCGCTGTGATTCTGATGGGTTTACCTTTATAGGTGATTTTTTTTCTCTAATAATTTTCAGTATTCTGTTCTTTTGCTGAATTTCTGGAATCTTGATTATTATATGTCTTGGTGTGGATTTATTTTGGCTATGGGTAATTGGGGTTCTATATGCCTCACTTATCTGTATATCAAGTTCTTTTCTCATGCTTGGGAAGTTTTCCATCATTACTTCTGTAAATAATCTTTTCAGATCCTTCGCATTGTCTCCTGCTTTTTCATTCACTCCTATCACTCTTATATTATTCTTCTTTGTATCATCTTGTACCTGTTGTAGTGATTTTTCATTTTCTCTAGCTATTTTTAAGAGGTCTTTCTTTTCATTGTCACTAATTGCTGACCTGTCTTCTAGGTCTGAGATTCTATCTTCGCTCCCATTCAGTTGGCTGTGTATACTTTCCAGCGAGTTTTTTATATCTTGGATAGCTGTTTGGATCTGTTTCATGGGCTCCATTTCTTTGCTAAGTTACATATTCAAGTTTTCCATTGTTTTTCTAAGCTCCTCTGTTTTTTTTTATCTGTGTCTATCCTGAACTCACTAAGCAAATCTTTCATTATGCTTGTCATCTCTTTTTTGACTTGGATGATTATTTCTAGTCTGATGTTCTCTATGGCTGTGCCTATCTGCTTTTCAACTTCTGCTGCTATCATATCTGAGAGTTTGATTGGGTGTCTTCTGATTTCCTCTGTGTCATTGTTTGCTGTGTTCTGGGTGAGCTGGGGACTTGGGATTGTGTTTTGCTTCTATGTCTTTTCATTTTCTTTGTATGGATATGTACTTTGCGCCCCTTAGTTTGTTCTCTGTTTTGGTTTGATATTTTCTTTGTGGGAGGTTATATTGCGATTAGGTGATAGTGTTCTCCTAGGGAATGCCTGTATTTATGGTTTCTTTTGGGTCTATGGCGTTCTTGGCTTTTATGTCCTTTATGTCCCCATGATTGTCTTCAGTGAACAGGTCATGGTTGGCTCTACTTGGTATTGGTGGCTTGGGAAAGTGGAAGGATAAAGAAAGTAACAAAGAAAAGAAAAGAAATAAAGGAAAAAAAAGGTGGGAATGGGGTGGGGGATCAGCAGAAGATGGTGTCCGTCGTGTTGAATCCTAGATTTTATTCATGCATGGATCTAGACCCTGCCGATGCGCAGGCAGGCGGAGTGTCTGCAGTGGGATGGCTCGGGCTGTGGGCGTGGCCTTTGGAAGCCCGCGAAGGGGTCCCTCACCTGTTGCAACGTATTCTCGATATCAGAAGGCTGGCCGTGCTATTTCTTGGTCGCCAGGTGGCGGCTAGCCCCGCCCCTGCTGCGGGGGCACACTCTGCGAGGCAGCCAAGCCAGCGGAGTGTCCACGGTGGGATGGCTCCAGCCGTGGCTGCTGTGCCTATTTTCCAAGGGCAAGCTCTTTCCCATTTGGAGTTCCTGAGTTTTGGTCCATGCCTGGAAGTTCGAAGCTGGGCTCCCTGCCCTTTGCCCTTCATTTTTGCTCCCACATTCTGCCACCCCCAGCTCACCAGTCCTGTGACCACCATTTACCACTGTTCCAGCGTTCAGCAAGTCACCTTGCCTAGAGTAGGCATCTGGAATGTGTTTGGTGTCTTAAAGTTCATGGTTGACTTGTTCTCCCTGTCTCCTGCCAACATGAAAAATCCATCCCTTCCTATTTTCTCTCTATCTGTATGGCACCACTACACCACCCTCACTCTCTTACATCCTCGTTCTCTTTATACCACCCTGCTTCCTCTTCTTGCTCCACATCAGTCAGGCGCCACATCCTTTAAATTCTGCCCTGTTTGTTTTCTGAGTCAGTGTCCCCTCTCCCAGTTGACCTTGTCTTGGTTCCAGGCTTTGGTGTCTCCCCTGGACTGTGGCCTCACCTTACTTTATATTCAGCCTTCCAGTCTTGCCTTCACAAGTCCATATTCCTCCTTGCTGTTGCAGATTTATTTTTCCAAAGCATGTAACTGAATATGTAACAAGCATGTAACAAGCCTTTAATGAAGACAGACAAATTTTGCCAAGACTTTGAAAAGACTGAAATAAAACACAAGGTTTTCTGTGTACCTGTATGGGAAAACAATACAGTAAAGTGCTCATTTCTTCTAGGATTATTATAATGCTCATCAAGATTCCAAAGGGATCTTTCTGAGAAAAATTGGAAAAATGGATTCACTTATTTTACAGATTAAATAAGAATAAGAAAGTAATGAAGTTTTTAAATATAAAAAAAGCTTGATGCTCAATCTCAGCTCTGCTACATATTAACTATGTGGTTTTAGACAGTCCTCCCCAAACTTCCCACAATGTCCTCTTTCTTCTCTTCTGAGGTGCTGGGATTAAACCCAGGGCCTTCACACTGAACTGTACCCCCAGCCCTTACTTGCGCGCGCGCGCACACACACACACACAAAATATATGTATATTTCAAAATTTTGAAATATATATATATATATATATATATATATATATATATATATATATATATTTTTGCAATGTGGTGTTGCTGAGTTGCCCAGCTTGGGCTTCAGCTTTCAGTCCTCTTGCCTCAGCCTCCATGCACCACTGCCCCACCTCTCTTCTTTATAATGGATTACAACTTTGTGAATTATTGAGGATAATTGTGGGATTAAATGATGGAATGCATGTAGTATATTCAGAAGTGTCTGTACTTAGTAAATGGTTAATAAATTTTAGCAAAGTGGAAATGAAGCGGCATTCACATATACACATGTGCTTATGTAACATAAAGATGAAGAACTAGTAATAGTGATTGTCTCTATATTGCGAGGTTATAAATTTGTTTTTGTTTGTTTTTAATCCTTCCTCCATTTTCTACAATAATATGTCCCTTTTCTGAGTATAAAGGAAAAAAGTTTTCTCAGAGACTTGCAGCTCTGTGGGATAAACCAAGTTCCCTTACGCCTCATCCTCTGTGCGTTCACACTTCGTCCCTCTTTGTGTCTTCCTGCCTGACTTGGTCACCGTCAGCTGTGGAGGAGTGTATGCTCTGCAGTTTTCTTCTCACATTTCTTCCTCTCCTGTGGACTGTCCACTCCTGTTTTGTCTAGTTTATTGCCACTCCTCTACCATTTATCTTAAAATCACCCATCTCATCAGGTTGAGCATTCTCCTCTGATTTCAGTCTATTTCCCCCAATAGAGTCCCAATTTCAGACTTTATTACAAGCTGGAAATAAGAGATGGTTTAGTTACAGCCCATACCCTTCCGATTGCTTATACTCTCACAGAAGGAACAAGGCATGTTAACTACATGAATGTAATAAATAGCACGCAATCGCTAATACAGTTAACCTGCAGAGTATAGTGGGCCAGAAAGAAGGATGTGGTTATTCCATTTTTGGGGTGGGGCCAGTTGGGGCGAAAGGTTCCAAATATTTCAGTTATTTTCAAGAGGTGATGCTTGAACTAAAGAATTGCAGCTTCCTGGACAGGTGACATGGGGACAAGAATTCACCACAGAAGCCTTATGTGCAACAAAGATGAGCCTTGGAGAATGGTCTGATGCTCATTCAGATGGTGAGAGTTGAGCTTGAGGTGGAGCCTTCCTTGTGCTGAGCACACGGTGGAAGCCCAGGAATACTCGACAGTCCAGCAGCCCCCTCGGTATCTGTGTGTGGGTCTAGGAGTGGCATAAATATTTGTTTTTGTGGTGTTGAGACTTTCTGGGGAAAGGGTCCTTGGATTTCACCACATTCTCCCCAGGGATTGAGTGATCTATGAGGAGTTAAGACCCACTGTCTTGACAGATATACTGCTAGAAACGTGTGTGGTGAGAGGCCGAGGACAGGACGTGGTGTGGAGAGAAACTGTTTCCAGTACGGTTGGGAGGGCTGCTCCTCCCCGTGCACAGGGTGGGTTTGCGGGAACCTGGTCATGGTGGGTGTTTCTTAGAATGGCTCCCTGCCCTTTTCCAGCTCCTTCCAGTGAGCAGGCTCGTTTCTATGTCCTTATTTGCTCCCACTAAGCCATTACAGTGTTCTTTCCCTCATAGGCAAGGCAGCTCTGCAGGGCAGGATATGTTATGGGGTTGAATGACTGGAGAGAGAATGAAAGTGCCGTATGTTTTATTTTGAAAATAAAGTGAGGCAGCGGCTGTGTGAGGAGAGGAGGAGAGCAAGTTCAGGATCCAGAGCAGTTCAATGGTGATGGTATTAAATCAACTGCATTAAAAGACTGCCACGGCCTTAACTCCCAGAGACATTGTAGGTCAGCTCGTCCTTTCCTCAGTGGCTGGCAGAGAGCTACGAGGCCTCCGCAGCGTGTAGAATCCTGCCCAGGCGGATTCAGCGTCCTCCTGTCTACCCTCTGTGGAGCCATAACGGCCCTCTGTATTACACTGTGGAAGAATTGTTTATAGTTTTTCTTCCAATAGACAAGAGTACCTTATTTTTGAAGCACTTAGCTCCGGGCTCAATCCACGTTTACTGTGAGAATGAGCTTGAGTTTTCCAGCCTGAAGGTAGTGGAGCTTGGTTGGTACAGGTCATCCTGCACAAAGGAAACCCCAAACAGCTGAAGGTTTCTATTACGCTTTCCTTAAAAAGGCACTCAGGTAAGAGTTGATCTAGGACAGGAGCTGGTCTTCTGCAGGGATAGGGGCTGTTCTTTTGAAGGGAAGAATTTGATACAGTGTTGATCTGATTCACCTTTTGATGCTGTCAGCTTACTAAACAATGTTGGTAACCACAGGCAGAGCAGAGGACAAAGGTTATGGGGCAGACACGGAGGACAGAGGATGCTGTTGATCACACTTCTGTCTCAGGAGTGCCGCACACCCCATCAGTCACTCAGGGGTGAGTCACTTCATTGAATTTTCCGGCACTCAGCCCAGGGACGTATGATGAGGTGCTGTCCACTCCTGCCCTGTGCTCAGCCCTGCTCGGACAGATGTGAGAGAGCAGAATGTGGAAGGAGCTTGCAGAGCGCTCTGAGGAGTCACAGCTGTATTAAAGGAAAGCAAAACTTGAGAGTGGGCATGTTGAAGAACAAACTGAAGGGTGACTTCATGGTTTGCAGTATATGAAGGACATAGAATAAGGATCGATATTTTCCTATTGTTGAGGAACAAAGAATAAGGAAATTATGTGTGACTTACTGGGAGGGCTTCTGAAGGGTGAATTAGAAGAGTATAGTCTATTTTTCTACACTTCATGGTAATTTTATTAATTATAAGTAGTTGGTTATTTTAAATATTTCACTGTTACTTTTCTAGATTAGACACTTGATCTTAAGAGAAAGAAACTAATGATATATATAGATTGAGCACCTGTTGAAATACAGGTTCAGGATTCTCCTCCATCTCTAATTTGCATCATCTTGTTTAATACGCAGGAAGGAGATATTATTTTCCCCATTTATTTTTGTGGAAACTGAGGTCAGGAGTACTCATGACTTGCATGACAAGTGGCAGTCTTCTTCGGATTGTGCCACGTTACCCGGAGCCAGTGTGACTCCAAAAGCCTTGTTTTAGTTCTTCATAAAATGTTGAATCTAGGGCTTACTGAGGCCATCTAGATTTCTCATCGTGGGTTCCTGAAAGCTGCCACAAATTCTGAGAACGGCAGGTGATCCAGTTTGCCATTTGTTTGTAGCACAACCGTCAATTGCTGCTTTTCAGTCTGAATGAAACATGGTGGAGCAAATCTGGAATATGTGCTCTCTGGCATAGTAAAAAGCCAAAAAAACCACAAAATTCAATATAATAAAGTTAAAATTTTAACTCAAATGGCATATTTTGGGACTATCTCCACATGGAAGGTGGCAAGCACAAGCGGTGTGCAGTATACAACAAGGATTGTAGTAAGGTGAATGATTTTAATCTGGATTTAATCTTCTGATAACTATAGCTTCCTGTCTCTGACTTTTGCTGTGTAACATCTTTTTTGTAAATGTTTTATGTGAACCATTGTGAAAATTTCAGAGAATACAGAACACTGCAAAAACCAAAAATAACCCCTAATACCTCCTAAAAGTAAACCATCTCACTACTGGTTTGGTGAGCTGTGTTTCCCCTTCTTAAAAATGCGAATGTAGTTTTATACAGTTTAGACATCAGTACCCTCCCTTTGCACTTAACTTGCTTCATGAGCGTTTCGTACAGTTATTTCATTGTGATAAAATATACATAAAATCTACCATTTTGTCTGTTGTCAAAGTTCAGTGGCACTAAGTATGTTCAGTGTTGTGCAGCTGTTACCACTTCCACAACACTGTCCATTTCCAGAATTTTATATCATCAACACTCTCTATATTTAAAAATGCTTCACAAGCTACATTTAATGGACAGATAACATTCCATTGCATACAGGTTGTTAGAATGCATTTGCCTGCAAACATTCAACAGATACTTATTTTGTACCCACTGTGAACAATACTTTATGGTCAAGGCAGTGAACAAAATGTGGTATTTGTCCTCCAGAATCTTAATACTGGGGGAGGAAACAGCCAATAAGTAGAC
This sequence comes from Hystrix cristata, assembly GCA_004026905.1. Taxonomy (NCBI): domain Eukaryota; kingdom Metazoa; phylum Chordata; class Mammalia; order Rodentia; family Hystricidae; genus Hystrix; species Hystrix cristata. Next base: position 123,912 of record PVJO010002835.1, on the reverse strand, counting down.
AGTTTAAATCCTGTAGCAGGGTAAGTATGGGAGTCTATGTGAGATAGTGGAGAGGGGAGCTCTTGACTTGAGATACAATTTGTGTGATCATTCCTTGATGATGGCAGATCCGGTGTGTATTTGACTTTTTTGCTAGTATACATAATGATTGTGAGATATTTTTGTAAGTCTCAGTATCCACATTCAGACAGTTTTGTAAAGTCTTTGTAAGGTGGAATTACGACTGGGCTGCTTGCTCTGACAGGAGCAGTACAAGGTACTGTTGGAAAATAGTAGTAATTGTTGTCTGCCCTGCTGCGCTCAAGGTTAAGAGCTGCCCATCGCCTGTTACACCTTGTAAGCTCTGTGCGCTTTTTATCAATTTGTATCTGTCTTGGCTCTGGCAGGATAGTGTGAGGAACTGGAGGGGAGAAATGAGTGTTTCCCACCGGGAAGAGCCAGTAGAGGTCAGAAGAGAAGGGAAGGTGGCCGGGGCTGACGTTATTTCCAGCTGACTGTGCACATTTCAGAGACGTGGGTCTGAGAAATGCTCCAGAGCTGTGTTTCATGTGCTTTCTGACCGAGGCTGCTTCTGTTCTGCAAAATTTCAGGCTTGTGAGCTCCAGGTCCACAGTGAAACAAAAGTAGTGGGTTTGTTTTTTTTTTTTTTTAAACAATATCCATTAATCATCTAAACAGAAAGTCTTATTATTAGAGGTAAAGGGATCTTGAATATTGTGTTGTCTTTCCTGTTCAAGCTACAGATGAAGATTCTGAGGCTTAGAGAAATTAGGAAACATTGTAAAAGAAACCTAGAAGCCAAGCGGGCAGATATAAAAGTGGGATTAAAAATCCTGTCTCCTAATTTATTTAGTGGTCACCCCACTGCCTGCTACAAGTTGTCTTCAGCGTTTGTTCTCTCCTAAAGGAATTCTTTTCTTCTTCTGCTCTTTACTTCCTGATTGTATTCTCTGCTGTTTCTAAGATGTTGCTCATTTTTAGTTTTGAATACATAGTGTATTGGCTAGTGTTCGTCAGCAGTCAGCAAATTACACTCTCGAGTTTGCATCTTTATTCTACTTTGTCCTTAGTCTACTAATTTCTTTGACTGCCAACTGCTGCTTTTATTTTGGCCTCCTTAGTTTTTGGCAAGTTTCTGTGGACCCTGGGAAGAGTAATCAGTTATATATACATATATATTTTTTTTTCTTTTTTTTTTTTTCTTATTTAGACCCTTTGGGTAATTTTGAGTTTTATTTTTTATAAATTTGAAGTAATACAGCAGTGCTGGGCCTGGACCAAACATTAAGCAGTTTTTAAATAGACTATTCATATTGAGAGTAGACCCACTAGTATGAACCTTTGATGTATTAATTTCACAGTGGCTAGCAGATGATGATTATTAGGTGGTAAAACTTTGCCTTGAATACACATGTATATATTTGTCCTAATGTACATATACTTAAAAAATGTGGAGCGAGTCTTCCAAGATCAAATTAAAAAAAATTAGTATTGGTTGGTGTTAGATAGAATGCTGTTATCTTTAGTAGAGTTTCATATTTATGTAATGACACTAAACATACGACCATGGGCCCCCTGATAATAAGATTTAGAAAAGTAATTTAGAAAGCCAGAGCATCAGATTTGGTTTGAGGTTCACTGCCCCGATAGCAAGTGATTGTTGTGCAGCTGGAAAATTCTGGAATTTGGATTCTTGACAATTTCTGGCAATCAGAATCTTAAAAACAATTCACAGTGTTAGCAGGCTTCTTCATTTATGAGTGAAAGGAGTAATTCTTCATTTCTTGTAAGTCTTTTATGTTGGCAGTTCTATCCTTAATTAAAAAGGCATTGGCGTTTTCATTATGAAAATGGCTTCTCTGGATTTATTGCTGAGTCCATTAATTTAGTGTTTCAAAACTGATTGGCATTCGCCTGTGTAGTTACCTTTGTACAAAAGCAACTTAAAATTGATTTTGGAGTGTCTTGATTTTAGAGATAATTTCAAGCATCTGTTCTTCCTGTGTTGGATCCACTGTAATGATGCGTTAGGTTCTGGATAACTAAGGAATAAATACAGCACATCTCATGTGCAGAAATGACAAGTCATCAGCATTCCTCAAATCCCTCTTTAAACCTGAAAATACCTGGCTCTGTCCCTCACCCTTGTTCTCTCACTTATTTTCTCCCATATTATCCCAGTGTGGAATAATAATGATGATGAAGATGATGATGATAATAAATGTATTAGTATTTATCTTTTATTAGCAAGTGTATTTGCCTAAGTGGTTACTGTCAGGCTTCATATTATGTACTTTACCTCTGTTATCCCATTTAATTTTCACAGTATCCCTATGAAAATTGGTAGTATTGGGCTGGGGGTTTAGCTTGGTGGTAGAGTACTTGCCTTGAAAGCACAAGGCCCTGAGTTTGATCCCCAGCACCAAAAAAAAAAAAAGAAAATTGTTAGTATGATTGACCATTTTACAGATGAGGAATTTTTTTCCCCAACTGATCACCCTGTTTTCCTCCTGATAGCCCCATATTGGGATTTTTGTTGTTTTCCACCCACCTATAGTTAATTCTGTGTATCACTGATGGTTTCTTTATATTCTTTTCTCCTTTGGACACACCTTCAAAAACTTTACATTGCAGAGGGGTGAAGCACAAACTTAAAGAAGTTGGCCCCAACTTCTTCAGTCTTACGTCGTTCGACTTCCTTCTAAGAACCCAGTAGTGTAGACTTTCCCTACGCGGATCAGACTGTGTATTTCCCCACCTCTTTGCCCTGCCCTGTTGGCAGGTGCTTACCATTTGCCAGGCACCCTGTTAGGATCTTAGGGACACAGTTCTTGCCTTCAGAAACTTTATGCTCAGTAGTCAGGTAAGCGGGGCACAAATTGCTTCTGAGCCTTTCTGTAACTAATTTCAGGTTGGTTGGGCCCCAAGCCCTGGGCGGAACTTCCCTGACTATTCAGGACCAAAGTGATCTGCCTTCCTCTGAATGCATAGAGCCTGTGCCGACTGTACCAAATACTTATTTATCTTCAAGTTTTGACCTTCCAAGGTGCCAGGATTTTTGTGTCTTTGATCTCTGACCTTCTGTTTTTGGTTTTCTGGGTTTTTTTGGATACTGGGGTTGAACTCAGGGTCTTGCGCTTGCTAGACAATCACTGAGCTAAATCCCCAACCCTGACCTTCTGTTTTTAAAGAAAAGATTGACTAATTTGTAAAAACATATAAAGTTACATGAAGAAATTTTAACCTCAAATAATCTTATTTCTTCTAATACATATTATAAGATTAGAAGATCTAATGTAGGAGAAGTATTGTGGTCTGAAACCACGTGTATTAAAGTATAAAAGTTAGGTTGGTACATAAATATGGCATATCATTTGTTTTTGTAGATTTCTTAAAGCCTGGTACAAAGTCTTTTTTTAAAAATTGAATTAATATTTATAATAATTACTATTACTGTGATACTTTCTTCTTCATTAGTTAGCAGTACAGGAAAAAAGCCTTTTGAATCTAAGCCAGGTTTTAAAAAGTCAGTAATAAATAATGTTGGGCTCTACTCCTTTGAGTTATGGGATTTATTAAAAATACTATAAAAGACAAGTGCCACGAGCAGAGAGTCCCAAATGTGGCGATGGGAAACCTGTTGCAATCCTGCCTCGGGTCACTCCCGAGGTAAACCTGATTTAGTCAGCGAGTACATCCTGAGCCTCAAGTCCTGCACACGCCAAATGAGGCCATTGGCATCAGAGTGGCCACATCAGGATTTCTTCTCACGGAAGACTTTCCTGGCTGCTTGTCTTCACGTTACGTTAGTTGAATGGCATCCCTCTATGTGTTGAATTAACTTGCCAAAACTCTCATAACAGAGGTTCGCAGGCTGGACCGTTAAAGAGCAGATTCCGTATTTTCTCCCAGGTCTGGGTGCTGGGAGGCCAAGGTCACAGTGTCAACACATTCCAGGTTGTTTCTGAGGCCTCTCCCCTCGCCCCGCCTTCTCTGGGTCATTGTGTGGTCATTCCTCCCCGTGTGCGCACCCTTGGTGGCTCTTTCTGGGTTCCAGTTTCCTCTTTGTACAGTGACACTAGTCTGACGGGATTAGGGCCCACTCCCCAGTCACCTCATTGAATTTAATCATCTTTTTAAAAGCTCTGTCTTCAGATACAGTCCTGAGGTACTGGGAACTTTAACATATGAATTTTGGAGAGTCACAATTCCATAACATCTCTCTTAAAAAATGGTGATTTATTTTAAAGTATATGGAGACCTGTATAAAGAAGAAACTAAAAATAGCCCTGTACCTAGTTAGTGCTGATTAAAAGGAGGAGGAAGCATTTACATGAAAAGTTAATTCAAACTGTATTGATGGGCATTAAAGGAAAAAATAACATTCTCTCCTAACCCACTCCTATACTAGGCAAGTTCCTTAAAAACATTTATAGAAATGTTATTATACAGAGGCCCCAGCTATTAATGTATCATAGGGAGTACAGATCTGTTTCTGCACACTGATTGGCCTTTTAAATGATCACATAATATTACACTGTATATGTATCAGATTTAAATTTAGTTACCTGTTAGTGGACATTTCAGTTGTTTCTAGGACCACTCCTCCCCATTATAAACAATAAACTTGGATTCCTTTCAGTAATCTAAAATGGCAAGAATAGTGATAAGCCACCTAATAAAATCCTGGCCTCTGACGGGCTTGAAAAAGGTCTTTGTTTTTCAGCTCCCTGTTTATTGGTCTTTACTAGAGTTGATGTGAAAGGTGTTCCATTCAGCCTTTCTGGCCCCTGGCGCCCCACTCCCTGCTCCCACCCCTCTCCCTGCGTAGTAAGAAGGGCGGGGTTTTCCCTGGCGGCCGGAAGTCCTCTCGGCATCCTGGTGCTGCTGGGGAAGAAGGGTCTGTCCGACTCATTAACAGGCGTAACCCATTTCTAGTTAAGTAAAACAGTTGTCCTTGTGGGAATTGCTGTTTCCGCGCTCACGACCACGAAGGCATGCGAATCCTTGCTGGCTGCTTCTGCCTTTTGGCGAGAGGCCAGCTTTCTAATGGAATGTGAGCATTTTACTGCTAATCGAGATTTATAGTGGCCGCTGCTGCATCTGCAGGCCCTGCAAGCTTTACGGAGAACGAGTCTCCGAGATGAAGTGTGGGTGCTGGGCTCGGTCCGGTTCCTGGCCCTCCCTCCTTCCCCAGGCCCAGCCTTTTAGCTACAGGTATCATCTGGCATTATAAGTTGTGCCACAGTACAGATGTGCTTTTCTGAAGAATTTCTCTCATTTCTGACTCATTTCAGGAAATGAGGCAGTCTGTCAGGGGTGTTCTTCATTTCCAGACCCCTGGAGAGTTCATTTTCACCTGGGACTTCTAGCTACAGGTGGGCAGTGCTTTATCTACCCAGATGTGAGAAATACCAGTAATGAACGGCCCTCTTCTAAAGCAGCCAGACTTCCCCACAGACTCCTAGGGAAATGTGTGAAGGCCTAGAGGTAGTTTATGCCCTTATTAATGTAAATATTTCTGAGGCTTTGGTTTTGTGATGCTTGTGGACATGCTGTGTGCATGGGCTTTAGTGTAGGAAAAATATAATTTAGCAACAGATTTAAAAGGTAGTCAACAGTGTTTCTAATTACTGTTTGTTTAGCTCACCATTGCCTAATAAGTGGATTTAAGTAACCTTGGGGGTAGGGAATGTAATGTTCATATTACATCCAACCATGCAAATCAAATTCTAACTAAGTATTGCAGAGAGCACACCATGGAGGCATTTTAGAGAAGTATTTCATTGAATTTTTTTTTAATTTCATTGAATTTTAAATTTAGAACTGAGAGCATTTTGAAATAGTCATTTCCCACCTGTCTCGCATCAACACAAGTGATACATCTACAATCCACCTACTGTGTGGTACAATCCCATTTCAACCCCTCAGTTGCCTCTGGCATTCAGTTCCTTTTAATTTGACAGAGGAATGAGGGAGGGAGAAACTTACAAACTTTTCTTTCTTTTCCCACTCCTCATTGTCTGGAATGGGAAATTCAAGTACTACGAGGGACTGGAATAGTGGCTGTCATCCTTGGGTGCAGCTTGGAATCAGCCTGGGAACTTTAAAATTACTGATGACTGAGCCCTGCCCCAGAGATTCTGGTTTAATTGTCTGGAATAGTCTGCCCTGGGCTTTTTAAAAGCTCCCTAGAGGATATTATTGTGCACCAGCAGTTGAGAGATCATCTCATCTAGTGATTCTCAACTGTGGCTGCAGATTGGCATTGTCTGGAAAGCTTTTGAAAGAAACACTGGTGCCCTACCAATTAGAACCGTATTTTTGGAGGAGAAAGCCGGTACTTTTTACAAAGCTTCCGGGCAGGTCTGATGCACAGCAAGAGTTAAGGTCAGTTGACTGAGTTAATTTTCTCATGTCCTGTATATGGAAAAATAAGCCCTAGAAAGTTCAAGTGGCTTGGTCAAGGTCACACCCTAGTTGTTACAGAGGCAGGTTGCAGGTTTGGGACTCAGGTCTGATGCTTCCTGCTGGTCTTTCTGCTGCCTACTGCCATCCCTTAAGTTTGTCTATTGTATTTATTATGCTCCTGTCCTCAGGTGATGTTCCAGCCTCCAGGAGGCCTTTTCTGACTCCTCGTAGTCTCCTCCCATCCAGGCTGGGTAAGTCCCCCTTATTTATGTGTGAACAGCCCCTTTACTTGCCTTTCTCCCAGACTGTCCGTTCAGGGGGACAGGCGAGTTCTCTTCTTTAGAACTCGCTTGTGTGTTTTAGGGTCCCAGATACTATTTGTTTAGATGAGGTTCCCTAACTTGTAATTCATCGGTTAGTCTACTTGGGTTGCTAAAATAATCTCTTTCTCTCTGCCACCTTCTGAAAATAGCTTGAGAAAGTGAAATGTATTTCCTAGTTGTCTATGGCCTACTCTACTGTGGGTCAGCACACCATAAATGAGGCCTTCCCACCTTGCCTTCTGAGAGAGAGGTTTGGCAAAGAACAATGAGATATTGATGACAAAATGATGCACATAAGATTTTAGTGACTTCACAGGTCGTTCAAGGTACCGCACTTAACACCATCCAGGGACCTTTAAGTAACGTCCTTACAGCTGTGTTGGCCTGGGGAAGGGGAGCAAGCGGCACCACCTGAAGACAAAAGTTGTCTGAGAAAATAATGTCATTTCATGAGAATCATGTGTTTTAAGGACTGACTTATTTTCTAAATCATACTGAATATGTAGTGTTCTGTTAGTTGGCAGAATTAAATTCTTTGGCTTCTTTGAATTAATAGACAGTACTTGTCTTTTCGAATAATAAAAAGTTTGTTTTCTTCTGTCATTCCAGTTTACTTGGCATCATGCTTGGCCACTGTCATCTTTTTAGTGGAAAAACACTTTCAGCTTTGCAGTTATTTCTGTTTATTCTTGTAGCTGTAACAGAGACTGGAACAAAGACTGCAGCTAGTTTCACTAGCTGACAGATGGATTTCTATCATATGGGCATGATGGAAATTAATGGTTTTCTGGGGTGGAAAAACCAAAGTGAAAAAATTTTGAAACCAAGAGTAGGCTGTTTCGCAGGGTAGAACCCACAGTGTTGTGATGTTGCAGGCCAGGGACAACAATGACCAATGTGTATATAACCACTTCGAAACTATTTAATAAGACTTAATAGGTCCATGCATTACTCTCAGGAGTAGTTATATCCCAGTGCAAGTGACAGTGTGGAACTGAAGACACCATATTATCAGGAAGAAAAAGATCTCCCTAAAATAAATATAGTACTCCTAAAAAATCCCAGGAGAAGGCAAAAGTATCGTAAAAATTTCAGGAGAAAGCAATTTAGCTGGAGGTAAATGTAAAACATTTTTATAATAGATAATTGTTACTATATTGTATGGCTTTTGTAAAGATAAAATATGAAAATTTGAGGACCTGCCTCCTACCATTTTTTCTTTTTGGATGAAAAATTTAACAAATCAATAATAGCTACCGAAGAGTAACCATCTCTCACTTAGCTGTGCATTCTACCAGTAAAGAGAAGGAGGGGAATGACGGGCGTGTTAAACATGTAAGGCTCAGTGTTCAGTGTTTCCACTTACATCATACCCTCGAATCTGTATAATTGCCCTGCAAGTAGGACTTTTTCATGTCAGTTTTTACATTACACCTGTTCGTGAGGCAGCAGAGTCAAAATTTGAGTCCAAGTCTGTCTGATTTCTGAATCCTCATTTCATTGGTCTGTTATGGCATGAGAGCAAGAAGTCCTCAAAAGACATGGCTTATTAACTAGGAGCATTTGCCCTGCTAGTGGAAAAGGGGCGGCTTTAGCGTCTCTTGGCGTTCTTATTAAACATCAATAATTTGACAAGAGATAAGTGTTGATAAGAGTGCAGAGTAAAGGGAACACTGTTGGTAGGAATGTAAATTGTCTCGCTGTTGTGGAAGATATCATGGAAGTTCCAAAAAAAGAGTAAAAGCTAAAATTACTGTATAATCTAGCAATTCCAGTTCTGGATATATACCCAAAGGAAATGAAATCAGTATCTTTTGGGGGAAGGGGGGTGTGTGCTAGGGATTGAATTTAGGGGCTTGTGCTCTCTAGGCAAGCACTCTACCACTGAGCTAAATCCCCAGCCCTGAAATCAGTATCTTTGAGAGCTCTCTGTACCACTGTGTTCATTGCAGCATTATCTCCAATAGCCAAAACATGGACACAAGCTAAGTGTCCACAGTTGATGAACGAATAGTGACATTGTGGTCCATTACACAATGGAATGCTATCCCGGTTTCTAACAAAAAGAAGGAAATCCTGCCACTTGTGCTAACATGCATGAATCCAGAGGATATTACGCTAAGTAAGATAAGTCAGATAAGGAAAGACAAATACTGCATGATCTCACTTATATTTGGAGTCTGAAAAAGTCAAATACATAGGCATGGAAGGTAAACAGTGGTTGCCAGGGACTAGGAGGAGGGGAAATGAAGAGAGGATGGTCAGAGGATACAAAATTTAAATTAAAGATGAGTAAGTTTTCCTCAAATCTAATATACAACATGAGGTGATGGGAGAATTAAGTAATTTTATTGTGGTAACTATTGTACTTGTGTATGTACAGCAGATTACATTGTGTACCCTGAATATATGCAGTCACTGTTTGTCAATTAAATATTCTAAAAGGGAAGAAAGAATGGCCAGTTTTGGTTGAAAGTCTTACAATCTTAGGATTTTGCCATCTGACTCAAAAACTATGTGTTTGGCTTCGGGGAGGCAGCTGTGCAAAATGGTTGATAATTTCTACTTTTCCATGAGATTCCTGGATTGAGAATCCTGCCTCTACTACCCACTCGTGGGGTGATCTTGGGCAAGTCACTTACCCACTTTGTGCCTTAGTTTCCTCATCAGTAAAACAGGAACGATAATACACTGATTGCTGTTCATTTTCGTCTTGTAGACTGTGAGTTACACAAACCCAGGAGCCTCTAGGATGGCTCAGTCCTGCCCCAACACACCTGGCCTGCTTCTGTCTGGGTTCAAAGGCCCAGCGTTCTGCCCTGCTTCCTGGGAGAGCCCCGAGGGAGCCTTGCTGTGGGGTGCAGCGTCATTGGAACAGAGCGGAAGGTTCTAGATGAACTGAGAGTTACTGTCCAGATCATTAACTGGCCCGAACATGTGCATGCAGAAGGAAAGTTACTGCAGTGCACAAGGCGTTCGTCGTGAGCCACAGAGGCTCTTCTCCTGGACCTCGTCCTTGTCTCAGCTGCGCTGGGCGTGGTTCCTTCCTGAAATTCCTTTCCTTGGCTCCGGGATGCTACTGCCTCTTGACTCCCTTCGCAGTTTGCTTTGTCTTCCAGTCTTTCTCCTCCTGGCCTCTGAACTTCGGAGTGCCAGGGGTTAGCATTCTGCCGCATCCTCTTCTCAGCTGTCATTGGCTGGACCCGTTCTTTTCTTGGACCTTAAATGTTGTGTTTGTGTCGAGGACACACCTGCCTGTCTCTGCTTCCTGCTAAGTTACGGCTGTCTGCCTCACCTCTTCATCAGTTGCCTAATTCATATCTGAACCTTGTTCAAAACCCAATTCTTAATTTGTTTCTGAGTTTACACTTCCCTCTTCCTCATTTTAACAGTGACTCTACCTAGTTTCTCAGGCCCCAAACCTGAAGTCATCCTGGATTCCTGCCTTTCTGTCCCCTCTCATATTCCCTCTGTTAGCATCAGCGCAAATCCACGTGCTGCGAGTCCCCTGCCCCGACGCCTGAATTTGAGCCGGGTCACCGTGAGTCTTGCTGTAACTTCTGCAGTTCCTCTGAAGGCCATCTTCCTGCCTGCCTTCATGTCCTGTGTGGTCTCATTCACAAGACAGCCCCCGCCATCCTTCTGTTGTACACCTGGATACTCTTTGTAGCGGCCTCTCTACAAGCAGGATAAAATCCAAATCCTTGGCCATGCCCCTGCCAGCCCTCTGTCCTCAGCTCTGCCACTGTGGCCTCCTCTGTCCCCTGACGTGTCACCACCCTTCCTGAGCACTGTCCTCCTCCTCGGCTCTGCCTCTTCACACTCCCCACCCCTTCCTCGCCCAGGACACGGTTCCCGCATTTGATTCGGTGCTTCCTTGGATGTCACCAACTTAGATCTGGCACCCCTGACTCACCTGTTCTAAAATATCGCCGTTATTTTTTGTCCCCTCAACCAGTTTTATTTCAAGGCACTTATTTCCATCTGAAGTTAGCATATGTGTATTTGTTAGTGTATGTGTCTGTATATTTATAGGACGAAAGCTCCATTAAGACACTGTTCTGGTGCTCAATATGTGTTTGTTGAATGACTAAGTGAATGAGGCAGTTAAAGCTCTGATACCTTTCTATTTAAAAAAAGAACAAAAACAAAACACTGAAAAGCCAAATGCCTTCCTCTACCCTCCACCTTATCTCCCTCCCTATCTCTCATCCTGTTTCTTTTTCCCTTTTAAAGCAAAACTTCTAAACTCTTACCTATATATACTATATAACCCCTTCATTACTCATGTTATAATCTGGTGTCTTTTCCCATCACTGTACTGAAATTGATTTTGTTGGGGTCATTCAGGATCTATATTTGCTGTTTCCAGTGATACATTCCCACCTGAGTCCCTAAGTAGCTTTTTTTATTTTTTTGAGTCAGAGTCTTGCCATGTAGTCTCAAACTGGTGGCCATCCTCTTGCCCCAGTCTCCAGAGTGCTGGGATTACAGGCCTGTGCCACCATGCCCAGCTCTGAGTAGCTTTAAGCTCGATTTTCTATTTCCTTCTTGAAATTACCTCCTGTCTTGGCTTCCCTTGATTCTTGGCTGACATTTCTTTTATTATAGGACCATGGAATGTTGAAGATCCTTCAAGGGGTGCCGTAGGCCCTCTGCTCTCTCTGCACACTCATCTATGTCCCGGGGGTTTAAGTGCCATTTAGTAGCTGCTGGCCCTCCTCCCCACCCCCTCGAGCTGATCTGCAAGCTGAACTCCTGTGAGTTCCAGACCCTGCGTCAGCTTCCTCCCTGATACCTGTCTCAGATGTGTCTTGTCCGAGAAGGAAGTCTCGATTTACCCCAAGAGCTGTCCGCCCCGCCCTGCCTCTTCACTGTGTCTTTGCCGTCTCAGCGAGTGGTACTCCTGTCCCCTCACTCCTGCAGTCAGAATAGTTACCTCTGTGCACTGGGTTCCCTCCGTGGTTTCTCCTTCATTGTCCACCCTCCCTCACTCCAGGACTTTCAGTTCTGCCTTCAAAATGATTTTGAATTTGTCTTCTGTCTCCACCTAGACGCACACTGTCATCCGGGCCTCAGTAGCAACTTAGCAGTTGGTCTGAGTGCTCTGTGACGCTGTGCGATTTTTGCTCACCTGGCAGCGCTTGCTGTCATTAGGTTCCGGCTTCCTTTTCCACCCATTTTGTTCCGGGGCCCTCTCATCTCTTCACTGCTCTGCAGTCACGCTGCTGTTTGGTTATACCCTAGAGTGCAGCACAGAACTACTTAGAAATGGTGGCCAGCTTTTCCCCATCCTCGAATGCTCTTCCTTGAGCCCTGCACGGCCAGCTCCTCATCTGCCAGGCCCGACCTTAAATGCCGTTCCTCCGGCAGCCTCCTCCGGCCACCCTGCCCGGAACCCCCCCTTCTCATACTCTGCATCATGACAACCCATTTCTTTTCTTCTTAACACTGAGCACACTTAGTTATTGTAGAAGTGTTTACCTTTAGCTTTTGTTATAAAATAGAAGCTCCCTGAAAAGAAATGTCTTCTGCTTTGCTCACTGTTACATCTGCAGTAGGCTCCAGAACAGCGAGTCTTCTGTTATGTTCAAGTGCTCATGGGCTGTCTGACATGAGTACGCCTTTTTTTTTTTTTTAATAGTGCTAGAGATTGAACCCCAGGTACCTTGCTCCCCCTTGGCAAGCATTTTACCACTGAGCTGTATCCCTAGCCCACCTTCTTTCTATTTAGAGGGGGGAAACTATTTATCAGTTTTACCTACCTTATGGTTACATAATCAGAAAAATAACGCTCTAAGGTTTGTTAAGAAATAAAGCAGCATCTCCCCTTCCATTCTGTGTTTCCTGGGGGCCAGTGTTTTCAACTTTAACCAGTTCTTATAGTGATTACTTACATGTGTGATCTCTAATTATCATACTTACATTGTGAGTTACCTGTTTTTCCCTTTTAGGCATTATCTATTGCTGCTAAAGTGAGTATTTGCCCATCTTTCATCTGCCCTTTTCCCTTCCTACTTCTCAACACAGGACTTCTCAACCTTACATCTTCCCTACAATAATTGTAATTGTGTTATAATTTGGGGAAGATCAATATGCAGTGTTGAAACACGTGAATTGATTACAGCTATGTAGAGCTCGCTACAGATGAGCCATGCCATGCGCTTGGATTGCTTTTCTTCTCAAAACTGAACAACAGACACTTTCTTATTTCTTAATTTTTGATGTAGTTATGAATAATTCAATCTCAAATTCTTGCCCAGTTGTAAATTCCCTCTCAAAACATTCAGCCACACGGGGAAATCTGTCAAATCCAGAGCATGGTGTTTTTGTTGTCATTGTTGTTCTGGTTGTTCGTTTATTCATTTTGGTGGAGCACAGGTCCCTGTGCCTCACGAAAAAAGGGTGTGGATGAGAGAGGTAATTTTTTGAGATTTGGAGGTCTGAAAACGCCCGTATTCCTCCCTGGCCGTCCATTGATGACTTCACTGTGTCTCTAATTTTAGGGTAGAAATCCTCTCAGAATTTTGAAGGCTTCTACTTTCAAGAGTTGTTCTTGAGAACTTCCTTGAAAAGTTCCTGACAATGGATCTGCCTTAAAACCCTTTGTATGAAAAAACTCTTTCTGTGGAATTGTGTAGGCTTTTCTCTTTTAAACCAGTGTTTGCAAATTTTATAATTAATACATTGAAAATTTAATAGACCCTTTGTGGCAAGACCTTCTCTCTGGCTTTTTGTTTTTTTAAGGGGCAAAGATGTCCTTCAGTTCTTTTTAGTTCTGGGAGTAACATCTTCTTTAAATCTGGAAAAAAAATGCCCTTCCATGCTGGACAATTTCCTGCTTTGACAAGTACTTGCATTCCGTTTTCTTTAGTCATGGATACTTCTGTTACCTGGATATTGACTGTTTTAGATTTGTCCCCAGATTTTTCAGGATTTCTCTTTCCTATCTCTGTTTTATGCTCAGCATTTAAAAATATTTCCTAAATTGTATCTTTCAAGTCTTTTGTTGAATTTTAAATTTATGGCATCATTTTAACTTCTAAGAATTCTTTATTCTCTGAATATTTCTCTCTTTCTCTCATTATTTCTGTCTTTGCTTATTTCATGGGTGTGCTTTTGTCGGATCTCTGAAGCTGCTAGTTTTTCTTTTTGTTTTTGCTTTTGTTGTTAATTTCTTCTTCCTGTGATTTTTTTTTTTTTTTTTTTTTTTTTTTTTTTTTTTTTTTTTTTTTTTTTTTTTTTTTTTTTTTTTTTTTTTTTTTTTTTTTTTTTTTTTTTTTTTTTTTTTTTTTTTTTTTTTTTTTTTTTTTTTTTTTTTTTTTTTTTTTTTTTTTTTTTTTTTTTTTTTTTTTTTTTTTTTTTTTTTTTTTTTTTTGCTCTTCTTCAAGTTGCTGTTTCTATGTTAGATGCTTTTTTTAATGACCAGGAAGTCTTGCCATTCCCTACAGCTTCACTGTAGGATGACCCACCTGGACTATTTGTTTTTAGGAAACTCTAGTGTTCGTATTTTTATGTCTTTTTAAAAATTCCCTTTCCCTTCATTTCCCTTCCTTTTCCTCCCTGTGGTGACAAAAGAATTAAAGTTCTCAACACTCAAACTTACTTTACAACATACTTCTGACCAGCCTGTACTGGACAGTCATAAAGCACTATGCTAACAAGGACTCCTTCCCTTCCCCTCCCCTCCCCCCTCCTTTTCCCTTCCCTTCCCTTCCCTCCCCTCTCCCTTCCTTTTTTTTCCCCTTCTGTCTTTTCTTTTTAACTTGGAGCTCATTAGAGTCCCAAGAGGAGACCACAACCAGTCACAGAGCTAAGGAGAAGTCTAGGAATCTCAGCATTCAGCAGTCATCTTTTATGTACTTCAATGTGGACCCCCGCCCCCGTCCCCATCCTCAGCTGGGCCCAGAATCTTCCAGTCCAAAGATCCTCCCTCGACTCTTCGCTGAGAATACATTCCCAGCCTTCGCTGGGCGGGCTGGAGTTGGAGTGTCACTGTTCTCACGCTCAGCACAGGGAGAGTGACTAGTATTCTGAGACAGACCTGAACCAGTCCTCCTGCCCCCTCCACCTGCACTTCTGGAAGAAACCTGCCGCCGGTTGCACTCTGCTGGAAGGCCCACCGCTTGGGCGGGACTGCTCCTGCTCCTAGTGCAGGGTGGCGTTTTCCTCTAGTTTGCTAAGCCAGCTGCCACTTGCCTGTGTGCTGTCCATCTTCCAAAATTGTGTTACTCTATCTTTTGTTCTCTTTGTCTTTGGTAGTAGAAGAGCTAAATACTTGCATTCAGTCTTCCTTCATTAAATGTAAGTCTCACAGACATGAGGTTTTAATTGCTGTTCATGAGGCATTTGATCACACATGTGAGACAGATTTCTCTGCAGGCTGTGAATCTCCACTTACCCACTTCGGGTCTTTTGAAGTGTCAAGTGGGGTATGGTGGGAAGTTCTTGGAGCTAGAGTAAGTGACTTGGCTTCTATTCCTAGATTTGCTATGAACTCTTTAAACTTGAGCATTTTTTTCTTACTGATATTTTCTACCTGTAAGACCAAGGAATTGAAATAGATTATTTCAAGGTCTCTTTTTACCTATAGCTGTATTTTATTTGGAAGCAGTTGAGATAACCTTGTGTAACTGGACACCAGAATAAAAGAAGAGTTGTAGCAACCAGTAGAAGGAATGAAAAATTTAAGTATCTTCTCGTATTTGTCAGTCTGAGTAATTCCAACATCTTTAAAATCTCAACTGAAATTGCAAACCACATTTTGTGAATAAAAAACTGTTAAAAGTTTAAAAATTCTGAAGTTTTTCCCTCTGGGCTATTCTTAGCGGATGGCAGCTCATCTCCAAAGCACACTTGGATCTGTGTTCCCAATAGCTAGATAAAATGTTGGTTTAGAAGAGAAGAATGGGAAAGATAATAGAGAGAGGTCTGTTTTTGCCCTTTGCCCACTGGCAAGGTTGGCCGTCCTGATAGTGCCCACCAGGAAACGTGTCCCTCCTATCCAGCCATGTGTGGGGAGATAATGGTGCCATCTATATTTTCCCTTCTCTTTTAAATTGTTGTTTCCCATTTGGGTGGAAGGACAGTGGAAGATGCCTGTCGCTGTGGTTGCGAGTGGGGCATTTGATCGTTAACCCCTGTGCTCCCTGTGGCCAGCGCAATGACTGTGGAGAAAGTGGGACTGCGAAGACACTGGCCTTGTGGCCGGGAGACAAGGGAGCGGTCAGCCGTTGTGCTTCAGAGCCGCCCCGCCCCAGCGACTAGGACAGCAGCTCCTCAGGGCAAGGTGTGGGGATCATTTTGTGCTGGTTCCCACTTGTTCTGATAGACTTGATTCTCCACTGACTCTTGGAACTTCCACCTTCGGGACTAGAGGCCAAAAGGAAATCGGACTCTTGAGTGTCAGCGGAGCTCAGGAGCAAAAGGGGAGAACAGAGCCCAGCACCCCCAGTCTGCTGACTTTCTCCTGTCAGGCACAGGAGCTGCTTCGGGCTCTCACTGCTTTCCTCAGTCTGTTCTGCATCCTCTTTGCACCGTCAAGGAAGATCTCGTGATGAGAGAGGGGATGGACACTTTTGGGGGTACCGCCTCAACTTCTCTCCTTCCCCGCAAAGTACATGGTAATAAAATGTGCATAGTATGAGCTATATATGTGCTTTGTGTGATTTGTGTGATACAAATATATCCTACATAATGCTTATATATGTGTATTTACACTAAATAATTGTGTCTCCTTTCTCTCATCTTTTTGATTACTGTTAAAGGCTTGACCTGTGTCCCTCTCCATCAGCGACCCCTCTTGTTTGTTTTTTCTTTTATTCTTTTCCATCAATATTTATGTGTGAAGGAGCACGTAATGGGAATATTTACACTTCATCTTATGAAACACGGCACAGTCAACAAAGAAATAAAAACAAGACTTTCTTCAGCCTTATGGCGACCTAGGTTCTGCAGTATGTTATTCATTCATTCAGTAAATATTTATTCTTGTCAGTTCTGCAAGACCTTGGCTGGGCACTGACGTTCTGTAGCAGATGAAATAGGCCCAACCCTCATTCTCTTAATGATTGTTTTCTCTCATTTTCTAAAATATAATTTCATTTTTAATTGACTTGTAATAATGGCACTGTGCAGATTTACAGGGTATGGTGTAACATTTCAATACATACGTACATTGTATATACAGTGTACATACAATGATCATATTGGGGTAATTGTCACATCCATCACCTCACACATTTGTTATTTCTTTGTATAGGGAATATAAAAACCCTCCCTATAAGGTATTTTAAAATTCCCAGTTATAGTCAGCCATAGTTACAGTGTGCTACGTACAGAACATAAGAAGTTATTCCTCCCATCTAATTGCACTGCTGTACCCATTAACTATCCTCTTTCCTTCTTTTCTCCCCTAGACCCTTCCCGGGTTCTGGAAACCATGCTTGTGCTCTCAACCTCTATAAGATCAACTTTTCAGCTTCTATATATGAGTGTGAAGATGCGGTACTTATCTTTCTGTACTTAGCTTATTTCACTTAATATAATGAATGTCCTCCAGTGCGATCCATGTTGTGAAAATGACAGAATTTTACTTTTTACGGCTGAGTAATATTCCATTGTATGTACTGTACCATATACCTAGGTTGATTCCATGTCTTGGCTGTTACAAGTAGTGTTGTTGTAAGCATGAGAGTGAAGGTGGTATCAGCTTATTTTAATCAAATTCCTTTAAAAATTCTTGTTCTTGGTTTTCCCCATTACAGAAACGACATATGCTTATTGTACATTTGTGACTGGCTTCCTAATGGTAAGCCATTAAAGTGTTTAAAGCAGAAAAGTACTAGGTCTGAATTTTGTTTTCAGAAGTCACTTTAGCTGCTGAAAAGAGACATAGTTAGAAGAGGCTGAAAGTCGCTGGCAGAGACCAGCCAGGCTTTCCGTGCAGTAGTTCAGGTCAGAGTGCTGGGTGCTTGGCTGACGAGATGGAGAGGAAGGTAGGCAGCGAATCTCAGCAGGGCTATTAAAGTTTGGCTGCGAGGGATGTCAGCCAGGGTTTTGGGTTGACCAGCTGAATAGATAGTGGGACCGTTTAATGAAACAAGAAATGATGGAAAAGCAATAAGTTTGGATGGGAGAATATGTGGAGACGTGAACTTCAATCGTGTCTTCACAGTGAGGCTGAGATGCCTTCGACTTCGAGGTGGATGTGTCACATAGGCAGTTAGGGGTGTGAGTCTGGAGTTCAAGAGAGACAGTCAAAATAGAGCCGTGTATTTGGAGCCTTCGGCTTGCACACATTAGGAGATGTCCTGGCTTAGATGATAGAGAAGTAGGGCTCATGAAGGAGGTTACCAACCAAGGAGACCAGAGACATGAAAGAGCTTCTAAATGAATGAATCCCAGAGAAGAGAGTCATAATCAGCTGCATAAAGGCCACTGAGATGTCAAGTGCGGCAAAAATGTAGGCATTAGCCTTTGCAGTGTGCACGTCATCACTGACTTTTATCAGAGCTGGCGGGTCCAAGGTAGAGGCCAAATCCATATCAGAGAGGCGCCAGCATCCCTGGACACTCACCAGGAGAACTGAGAATTATGGACCATGTCACAGTGTAGTAGGTACAGTGGGACAGGCTGATTAAACTTGTTATTTTAACATTTTATGATAGCCTCTTATCTTTATTGTTTTATTCTGATTACAAAGCCGTATATACTCATTGTAAATGTTTTAAACCTTAAAAATATGACCGAGAATCATCTCCATAGTTGCATTCCTCATGCATCGCTGTAGTTATTAAGGTGTGTCCTTTAAGACTTTTCTGTGCTCAGGGTAATACGTGTGCACCCACACACACAACTTACAACACTACTTTACAGAAGTTGAGCTTACTGCTGTGGAGTGTGCTAAAGTGTGTGTTTTCCTTTACACATTTCAGACCTGTCACTACATAAAGCGAATTGGTACTACTGTATTCCAGTATGCTTTATTCTTGTCTGGCTGTTTACATTTTGTTCAGACATTTTTGCCCTCTCATCATTTTTGTTCTCCACCCTGAACGTGGGAACATGTGTGTGGATATTTGTATCTTTTCATTCATACAGGAATTTCTCTGGAATAAGTTCCTCAAGTGGAATTGTGGGGTCAGAGGGTACAGACAGTGCATGTCTTGATAATTGTCACATTGCCCAAGGAAAAGGACACTTTTTTTTTTTTAAGGTGGAAGAAATTTGAGTACGAAAGACGTTGATGAGGGTTGGAATAAAGAACAGGTTGGGAGCTGGGGATTTAGCTCAGTGGTTAGAGTGCTTGCCTAGCAAGTGCAAGGCCCTGAGCTTGATCCCCAGCACCAAAAACAGCGAGTTCTATAGCCCAGAGCTTGCCCATAGAGCAAGCATGCAGGAATCATTTGGTGGTCCAATGAATAAACAAATATAGTTTAATTGATTTGGCAATGGAAATTAATGACATTTCCATGTCATAGTATCTATTTTTCTACTTTATTAAATGGGAGGAAGGTTTCTACTGAAACCGGTGAAGGAGAATTGGAGATTGATCACCTGTTAGCCCAGGTCAGACAGTATAATCTCAGCGTGTCTGACCTTCCTTTCCAATCAGGCATCCACCAAGACTTGGTTTGGGGCTACCTCCCCCAGCCCCAGCCCAGGCTGGTTTAGGAATGAATCTCTGTTGGGCTCCCCTGGCCTGTGCTGACACGAGTGTCACTTGTCTGTTTTATTTACCTGAAGCCTTCACATGTAAATGTCTTAGTGCCCATTTTCATGTCTCTTCAGACCTACTATAGTTCTTAGCTCATATTGCACACTAAATAAATGAGATTTATTTTATGTATGGACCTTTGATGCTTCTGTAGACTTGGTACATACAAAGAAAGGACAAGACAAAAACAGGCATTAGATAAATTCACAACGAACCTGAAGCTGAAGGCATTTGATCATGGAATAAGCAGCAGAATTATAACTCACTCCCCTAGGGAGGGACGGTCCAAGTTGTGTCACATGCATTATTTCAGTAATTAATATGTTAAGTGCATATTTAAGACAGTTTAAATAGTTTGAATCTCTAAGGTGATGTAGCTATATTCAGAAACCTGTTTTTCTTTTTAATCTCAAGGACCTCCATTGCATTCTTTTCTGGAGTAGAACTTTTTGGCTGTGTGTGGGAGAATAATCACATGATCAGTGGCCCAGTTGAGTTAAGAGAAATGGCTTTAAGCCCATTAAATAAATAGCTTCCCAGATTGGGCTGTAGTGTTATCATTTGGCTTGGCCTGCTCCTTTCCATCGCCATACTCCTCCCCCAACCCCAGTTCTCGGGAGAGTAGTTGGAGGTGGTACCAACTGACACTTACACAAGAGCACCAGCTCATAGAATCTGCAATTAAATGAAGTTGTGAAGAAGAGACACACGGAGCTGATGATTTTTCTGTGAGCAAACAGCACAGATTCCCATCTTCTGAAGCACTGCATTTGAGATTGAGAAATGTTGCGGTCAAGACTTACAAATGTAGCTGTGGGGAGCGGCCTGCGTCACCGGCCGGGACAGTGGAGTGGGTGGAGAGCCGGCGTCACCGGCAGAAAGAGAGCAGCAGCCAGGACTCGGGACCAGAGGCCACCAGCTGCCACTCAGCTACCACTTGGCCCTCCTCCCTCTGCAGGCTCCTCGGTGCAGCCGTCCGGCGCTGGCACAGTCAGCCGTCGGGCTGCTGTCAGCTCAGTGAGCACCAGGCCCAGAGCCCTCTGCCTTGCTTTGCGTCTCGTACTTTAAACGTCGCTTTTAATTTTTTATTCGTATATATTTGTGATACATAATAGTTACATTCCTTTTGGGGAGCAGGTGCATATACAGATCAAATCTTGATCATTTTCACTCTCCTCCTCCCTGAGAAGTCATCAGGGCTGCTGGGTGCCGAAGGAGAAGGCGAGGTTTTCCCTGCTTGGGTTGCATTTGACTTTTATTGTGTTACTTTGAGCAGCAATAACATAGCAGGTGGTGGCTGAATGGGAATTTAAATCAACCATCTATTTTTACTAAAATAATACTCTAATAAAATTGATCCTTTCAGGGGAATTTTTGTTTTCCCAGTCTGTTAACTGATGGTATAAAACTGTATCCATAAATTCTAAATTAAAGTAGTGGCCATGATTTAGAAATATCTAAAGAGAGCTGGGAATGGGCATGTAGCTCAGTGGTGGAGCATTTGCCTAGCATGTGAGAGGGCTTAGGTTCAATCCTCAACACCGGAAAAAAAAATCTCATGCTACATCAGAAGATGTATAAAAATCAAATTTGCATATACTTAATTTTTTATGTAACAGAACATTTGATAAACTGCTGTCAACATCATTATTTCTCAACATACTCCAAAGGTTATACCTCTCCTAGAAAAATGCAAAGAACTTCAGCTTAAAAATAACATTTTTTTTTCCCCTCTCACTTAAAAGCTAATACTTGTCTGGTTGTATGGGTACTGTGCTACATATCTCACCTTCACAGCTCATTTTATCTTTATATCTTTACATTTACAGGCCTGAGGGAAGTACTGTTTCTATCTCTCAGGTGCAGGCCTAGGAAGGTTGAGTACGCTGCCCAAGCTCACAGTTTAGGAAGTGGCTGGTCTGGGATTTGAGTTGAGGTGTGTTGCCGCCTGCGGCCAGACTTCTAGGTGGTTTTCTTTGTTTTTTTGTTTGTTTGGTGTTTTTTTGTTTTTTGAGACAGGGTCTCTCTATGAAATTCAGGCTGGCTTCAAACTCACCATGTAGCGCAGTCTGGCCTGGAACTCATGGCGAGCCTCCTGCCTCAGCCTTCAAAGTGCTGGGATTACAGATGTGTGCCACTAGGGCCGACCTCGCCAGCTTTCTAGATGTCACACATTCAGTCAGCCATTCAGAACACCGTGGATCCCGCCTCTGGCCCTGGCACTATTGCAGGTGCTCAGGATTCTACCATGCGCAAGATGAAATCTCTCCCCATGGAACTCATATTCTTGGTATATAATAATTAAGTTCCAAAGGACAGTTTAGCAGGGCAAGGTGTCAGTGCATGGCAGCTGTATTGTGGGGTTATTTAAATTAAGATTTCAGAGACATCTGTCTGTCCCTGTCTGTCCCTGAAGGAAGGACACTGAGCAGGAACCTGCATGATCAGGGAGACAAGCTGCCTAAGGCCAAGGGGCAGACCATACCCTATTAGATTCTGGATGCAAATTCGGATTCTGCTGCTTGGTAGCTCTGGGATCTTAGGCAAAACACGCGGCTTGGCTGCGCCTCTTCCTCGGTGGTGTATCGCAGAACCGATCTCACCTCTTAGGGCTGTTGTGAGAATGAGACGAGCTCATATGCAGAAAGGACTGGCCATGAAACAGGCTCTAGGCTAGAGTAAGCCCTCTTTAAGGGTTCGCTGTTGTTGTCTGGGCCCTGTGGGAGCGGGGAGAAGTGGCTGGTTTCTTGGTAGAATTTGCAAGTTCAGTGGCAGTATATATTGAGGAATGAATTGGGTGTGGAGGGTTGAGGAAAAAGAGTCAGAGATGACTCCAGTCATTTTGGTCTGATGAATTCAAATTTGGGAGCTTTTGCTGACTGGGTCCGGGGATACTTGAGGTGCAGCAAGCCTTTCATACAGGAGAGCATAATGGAGGGCAGATGTCAAGGGTGAGGGGCTTCTTGATGTGTACATGTTTTGTGTTTGTTCACTGTAGAAAATTTGGAAAACAAGTAATTATTAAGAAAATAAAAATTTTACATTCTACTGATTTTTTTTGCTCAAAGTTATTTTTCCCTTACAAAGTTTTAGGTCATATAATACATACAGGTTTTGTTTTGTTTGGGGAAGTTCTGTAGCTGCAGTTTATTGGCAGGTGGCTCCTGGCAGAGGGAAGGGTTACAGTCTAGGCAAGGCGATAAAGCTCTGCACACCATGGGCACCCTCCACCCTTCTCTGCAGCTGGCTCGCTCCTGCTCAGCTGCAGCTTCATGGAGCACCCCAACATACAACAGTTAGCAGATAATTTTAAGCTGCAGTTTTGTTCCATTATGGTAATATATATATATAAACTCAGATGTACCATTTTAACTATTCCAGTGCTCAGTGGCATTAAATACATTTAGATTGTTGTGCATCCATCTCCACCATCCATCTCTGGAACCTTTTTCATCTTGCAAAACTGAAACTCTGCCCCTACTAAACAGTAGCTCCCTGTCCCTTCCTTTCCTGGCAGTCGTTCTTCTTTGTCACTATAAATTTACCTACCCCAGATCCCTCATATAAGTGGAATCGTTTGTCCTCCTATGACCGACTTACATGATTTAGCACAATGTCCTCAAGATTAACCTATGTTTAGCATTTCAGAATTCCCTTCCTTTTTAAGGCTGAATAATATTCCATTGTATGTGGAGGCCATAATTTGTTTACACATTCATTTATCAGTGGACACCTGGGTGGTCCTATTTCTATTTTAAAAAATGGTGCTGTGGGCATACATGTCAAATGTGTTTGAATTCCTGCTTTCAGTCCTTTTGGGGACGTTCGATATACAGTTTTATAATGTATTCTTTCACACAAAATATATTCGAAACTTTTTCAGTTTCTTGAACATTGCTCTCTAAGTTATTTTAAATAATTGTATTATATATTATCATATAGCTGTATCATAATTGATTTAAGCACTCAAGTATTGTTTCCTAGAAGAGAATTACAGCATCAAAGGGTGTAACCAGTATTAAAGATTTTGCTATGTTTACAAAATTGCCACCCAGAAAGCGCCTACCATCTGGTAACTGCCAGTGTGTGAAGGCATTCTCTGTACTTTTGCTAATCCTAGGTATTAATAACTATTTTCTACAAATTTGATAGTTGAAAATGGTATGTCAGTCCTGATTGTGCTTTTCAGATTCACTTGCCAGGTTAGAGTTTATTTGTAGCGGCTTACTGAGAGAAGCATTGATTGGGTTAAAACTCAGCTTATGGGACGGTGAGAGGGGATGACAGTTTATGAGATCTTTCCTGCTTTTAGTTAATTAGTCTTTCATTTTGAGGTAATTGCCTTACATTTTGCTCTTAAAGGAATGGAAGGTGAGCTGCTATGATGGAGTTTGGAGTCCTGTTATTATGTGTTGAATACATTCCTAGTTGTTACAAGTTCATAATTCCTTACAATTCAAACATCCTAGAAGTGGTAGAAGTTTTTCTCTTCTTCCCTTGGGTAATACTTTTGGGGTATGAAGCTTGATAGATTTGAGCTCATTTGGTGAAGAAGCCTGACCTCATCCAACGCAATACTGTATTTTTTATTTATCCCCCTCTGTAGATATTCTAAATGTTAGACCCCAAAATGTGAATGTGTTTCCATAAGGGATGCTGTTCCAGACCCTGCTGGGGACACACAGTAATAGATAGTGTATGTAGATAAGAATTATTTTGTTTTAAAATCCTGAAAAGAATTGGGAACTGTCAGACATACAGGTTTTGGCATGAAAGGTTTTGGATAAAGGAATGTAACCCTCTAGTTTCTTGTTTGATTTTTCTGTTCTCTCAGTCCTCCTAGGCTGTAAAAACTGATTTTGAAAACTTTCTCTGATAGGTTAAGCGTGGAGTTATGAGTCAAATGCTCTTCGAGTTTATAGACAGTACGGACTTTAGAGTGGTGTCTTCTTTCATCCCCAGGATATGTACAATCACAGTCATCTTGGAACTTACGGGTCAGTGACTAGAGCCAAGTTTGACCTGAACCGTAGCCAACTTCGAACGCTTGGCGCCGTTCACTGGGGAGGCCTGAATTCGTTGGATTGTGATAGCTTTCCCAGCTGCTTATGGAGCACGTTTCTATAATTAATACCATTTGTTCTTTATAGAATATCAACTGTTTAAGCCAAGCTTTTAAAAACAATACCAAATTAGCAAAATTAAATAATACTACCTTTCAGTTATATAGTGCATTATTTTTAATTTAAAAATCTGCTTATTAAATGTAAGAGTTGCAGAACAGTAAAAGCTGATCCTCAGATTAATGTGGAATTGTAAGGGGCCTAAGTAGCCAAGACAGTTTTGAAAAAGAGCAAAGTTAGAGGACTCATACATTCTAATTTCAAAATTTACTACAAAGCTACGATCACCAAAATAGTGTGGTGATGAAACAGAATTGAGAGTGTAGAAATAAACCTACGTGTCTATGGCCAATTCATTTTGAAAGGGTTGCAGATACACTGAATGAGTAAGGAAGCATTTCTTCAACAATACAGTACTGTGACAGCTGGATTTCCACGCACAAAAAGAAGGAGGCAGAGTCTCTGCCTTGTATCATATACAAATATGAACTCAGAATGGATCGGCAACCCGTATAAGAGCTAAAACCATGAAACATAAAGATAAATCATTTTGAGTTTGGACTTGGCAGTGGGGTCTAGATCTGACCAACAGCATGACCAACAAAAGAATTAAAAATAAATTGGGCATCATCAAAATTAAAAATGTTTATGCACCTAAGAATATTATTGAGAGAGTGAAAAGACAGTTTATACAATAAAGGAAAGATTTGGAAATCATGTATCTCTTTTCTTTAATATCCAGAATAAATAGAGAATTCTTGCGCTTAACAACAAAAAGACAAATGACACAATTGAAAAGTGGGCAAAGGACTTGAGTGACATTTCTCCAAAGAAAGTATAAAAATGGCCAGTAGCATAAACAAAATCCTCAACATCACTTGTCATTAGGGAAATGCAAATCAAAACCACAGTACCACTTCATACCTACCAGGATAGCTATTATTTAACAAACCACAAAGAAAAGAACAAGTATTGATGAAGATGTGGAGAAATCGGAACTGTCATGTATTGCTGCTGGGAATGTGAAATGGTGCAGCGACTATGGAAAACAATTTGGCAGTATCTCAAAAAGCTAAACAGAATTACTATATGACCCAACAATTCCTCTCCTAGATTTGTACCCCAAAGAGTTGTGAACAGGGACTTAAACACGTACTTGTCTGCCAGTGTTCCTTACAGCATCATTAATAATAACCAAATGGTGGAGATAGCCAGGAGTACATGAGCAAAGGAATGGATACATAAAATGTGGTGTATGCAGAGAATGGAATAGCATTCAGTCAAAAAAGGAATGAAGTTCTGAAAACCCTGCTGTATGAAACACACCAGAAGCAAAGGGACAGATATTGCATGATTCCAACTTCCGTGAAATACCTAGAAAGGGGCAATGCGTAGAGTCAGAAAAATATTAGAGATTGCCTGTGACGAGGGAAGAGGGGAGAAGGGAATTACTGCTTAATGGTTACAGAGCCCTTGGGGTCATTAAAAGCGATTTGGAAATAGTGGTGACTGTTGTACAACAGTGTGATTATAATTAATGCTACTGAATGGTACGCTTAAAAATGGGTAAAGTTGCAAAATTTTATATTCTACTGCAATAAAAATTTTAAAAGATTGTAAAATAATGAATTCACTGTGAATCTCATAACTTTGCAGTACCCATTGAGTTTTCAGATAAAAGCTAATCTGACTTGGGCTATGAGAATGAATAATGTGACCGTGTCCCCAGCTCTTCACACGCAGGCATGTTTAACTTCTGTGTGTATTTTTGGAGCTGAATTATTGGGGAGAGGGATGTGGGAGAATAAAGACAGTTAGTTTATAGAAGCAGCTGAAAGAGCACAAATATGGAAATGTGCAAAGCGGAGAAAATCGTGTTTACTGAAACTCCTCTCGAGGGTATGGCTATTTGTAGATTAAAAAAATCCATGGAGTTGTCACTGGGGGTGGGACCAGGAGGCTGTGATGCTCAGGGGACTCAGCAGAACTTGTTTGTCCCCTGCTTGTTCTGTCATGGGGTATTCCAGGCCGCTGGCAGGGTCGTTTGGCGAGTTGCTGGAGCAGCAGGCAGGATGGTGAGGAGACGGGCCCCTCTGCCTTATAAATGTCTGAATATTTGAAGAAGAGTGTCTCGAAGATTCACTGTGTTATAAATCCGCTTTACGTATGAGTGGATATCTCAGTGTGGCCCAATGCAATGTTTCTGGAAACAGAAAAACTTTCTTCTTATGTAAGTAATTGAATTCTGAGGAATTGAAGGGCAGCAGTAACTTAACTAATTCAGAATAAATTAGTAACCTAAAGAATTCATAAGAATCCCATCATTTATTTGTTCACTGTTCATTTATTAAGCATATATAATATGTAATATAGTTTCAGGTTCTGCGAATACACATTTGAATTAGATAACGCCCTGCTCATGGGTTAGTGTAAAAGAGAAACAAATAATGACCATATAAAGATTGACACTTATCTTTTCCTCAGATTCTACCTTCCATGATGGTGGGCAGTTCTATGAAAGTATCTACCAAGTGAGACTCTGTTCAGTGTGAGCTACATATTTGGTTTATAATAATCACTCATTGCTTTGATCTTTTTGGGTTTTTCCTTTGTACTTTTTTTCTACAATCTAATTGGAAGACCAGTGGAAAAGTACTGTATTTGAGGAGGTGCTGGGAATCAAACTCAGGGCCTTCTTGTACTTAGAATGAGGTTCAAAATAAAAAAGATGATTTAATGAGTGATCAAATGTCGAGAATGAAAGGAAGAGAAAAGTGAGGAATGGCCTCAGAGGGCGAGTGGATGTGCCACTTGTTTACTATAATATAGGGAGAGTATTTGTTAACGTTCTAGACTGTGAGTACTACTGTTGGCCCAAGCCAACAACAGTCAACATTTTCCTTACCCCGACAAAGTATAGATCTTCACAAATGGCTTTCTTCCCTTCTTTCAGAGACAGTACGTGAAGTAGGGATGCTAATTCCAGACTTGACCTTTTAGGAAAACAAGGAGGGAACAGGGCAAAGGAAAGCCCTGTATTCCTCAAGAGGAGAAAGACAAGACACCCTAATGGAAACCATGAACTTGAATTTGGATTTCCATTCCAGAAATAGAGGCGAATGCCACATGTTTGTTTTTCCTATTAAATGTTGTGATCATTGAGTTTACTTGCTAACAACAAACTGGGGTAAGAGATTGATTCATCCAGATTCAGATGAAGACATTTTCTGATTCATGTTTCTTTTCATTGAAAAGAAGTAGCCTACAGTGTTTAGGACTTTGTGGCCATTTGAAAATATTTACTTAATTTATGCTGTTGCAATGCTTGCATTTATTTTAATATTTAAAAAGAAGAATAAAAGGGATAATCAAGGTAAAAAGAATAAATATTGTTCTTTAACAAGGTTAAGAATATTAAAACTTATGAATAATAGCCAGTATTTATATAGTGCTTAAGAGTTTTCAAATCAGTTTTACATACGTGCCAGTTGTTTTATTCTCCAGGATGACCTTTTGGTATTGGTGTTATAATCCACATTTTATTGACAAAGAAACTGAGACTTCGGGTTGTGAGATAGCTGTGCCTGAGCCACGTGACATAGACTGCATAGTGGCTATGATTCAAGTCCACTGTGTGTGTGGTAAAACACAGCCACCTTTCCCTGTGATAGAAATCCTCTCGTCTTTGTGTTTTATGCTCCATTAAGATTCTTTTCAGTGATGCCTCTGAGTGACCCTGTTTTAAAATCTTACTGAAATATTGTAAGGCCTATACTCTGCAGGCTCACAACTTTGTGATATTGGAATTAGAATTTCTCCTGCTTAGTTGCCACCAGAACACTGTAGATCTTGTTAAACTGAGACTAGAGAAAGGGACTTTGGGACCTAGAGATCAGATATGATTTTCCCGGGATGATTCGGGATGAGGGGTAGGTAGCTCAGTCATAAGCGATGTGGGGTGTGAAGCTGGGCAGGCCCAGAACAATGTCTGGAACACACACGCACACGTGCGCGCGCACACACACACACACACACACTCTCACACTCATATTCCTCAGATCCATCCCTGGCACTTGAATGTCAGTAGTCACTTACTAGATCATCTCTTTACTTTGTAGAGATTTTTCCTTAGTTCTAGTTGTAACTCTTACATCAGTAAGTTTTGTACTTTTAAAATTGTTTTTCCAAGGTGTGTTAGTTTGTTATCTCTCTATCTGGCTATATTGAAGCAGTTACTTGCTCATACTTTCTTGTTTATAATACTATATTAACTCTCTATAACACACATTTCTTTCGTGATAGTGAGGATTGGAACCCTGAGGCCTTCACACTGAGCTACATCCCCAGCCTTTTATTTTTTATTTTGAGACGGGATCTCACTAAGTCACTAGGTTGCTGAGGCTGGACTTGAACTTGTGATCCTCCTACCTTAGCTTCTCAAAGTGCTTAGAATACAAGTGTGTGCCACCTTGCCTGGCTTCTATCAACTTATATTTAACATCCGGATGTTCTTTGGATTCTTCATAGCAGCTCAAGACAAAATTAATGTCTTCAAAATTTGCCTAATTTTGGAATCAGACAGGTTCAGATTCCCATTAAATCTAACTTCTAGTGGTTGACTTGAGGTAACTAACAACCTTGAATTATTAGTCATCATCTATGAAAACAGGAACAAAATAGGATTAAATATGGTCAGACATTCATCATTGTCATACAAAAATAATATACTCAGTTAATTTCCGTTTTTGTTTCTTCCCATTTCTGTGTACATGAACTTAATTTATATTTATATAGGGTTTTTTTTTTTTTTTACAACATGCTTTTAAATTTTCATTTGTATCTTGGCACAACCCAGTGAGATCATCGGGGAAAGTAATGTTATCAGCTTCAGATAAATAAACTGAGCATTTCCCAGGATTGTGCGGCTAAGGAGTTGTAGAGTCAGAATTTGACCTCAGACAGTGCCCTTATCCATACCTGGTGCCCTTTGCAACAGGCCCTGGTATAATTTTACCTGCGCCCTGTCATATATTTACTGTGATCATTTCTGTGGCAACCAATTGTAATAAATAAGTCATCGGACTCAGCTGCCTCCCTTGCTGGTATCGTAAGTTAAATAGTGTATAGATGCCTGATTTGGATTACCTCCATTTCTAGGGCACTACTTATCAGGCACTTTGGTTTTAATCTCTGAATTTCCTAAGAGGTTGTTTTGTGTTTATCTGATGGGCAATCAATTATCTAAGTTACAAAATTGTAGATACTGGCTCTTATTATCGGCCGGTTGATATTAAAGTCTCGGTCAACTTTGCCTTATAGGGTATCTGTTTTGCAGTTGGGATGATAAGTTTTAGTTACTGCATAATTGCCAGGCAAGAAGTCCTGTGAACTGCAGCCTTCTGATGAGATTTCCAGTGTCCTGTTACTAATCCATGAATGTGACCCAGCCTCTAGATATTTCTGTTTGGCCCTTCATTTTGGGTCACCAAATAAGGAAGTCAGAACTAGTACCACAAACGGCTTAAATGCTTCAGTCCACTCCACTAACTGCATTGAGCCTTGATAAGGTTTTAAAATATGTTCTCCATTCCTTTCATTTTAAACTAATTGTTAGATGATTAAGTTTGTTTCTATTAAATTTAGGGAAAGTAGCTATTTAGTGGGTTTATTTTGACCTAAATCTTCAAATATTTGGTTTTTACCTAAAGTAATCCATTTGGTAGTATTCTTAGAGCACTCTGTAAATGTGTCTGGCTTGCTACTTACAAATGATACTGAAATTAACATTAATCATATCTTGAATTCCTTTCCTCAAGAAGAGGAAAGGTTCTTTTATGGTTATCCTACAGCCTTAAAACACAATGTCAGTGCAAAATACAAGGTAGTTAATGAATATTTGCTGAACCTGACCTTCAGTAGCCCTTGCATTGTACATCCGTACAAAATTCCATTGACATGTCAAAACTGAAATGTTTTTCATCACATTAGAATAGCTAGTTTCAATTTCCGTAGTCAGCCTTTTGATGAATAGATGACATAGAGGTCCCAAATACTTTATGTTCCAAGTGATGAAGTTAAATTCATTAATGCTAACACTGTTCAAGGTAGTATGTATGTTGTATAAAATAAGGTATAGAGATAGTGTCAAAATACATTTCGAAATATTAGGGAAAATTATGTAGAAATAAAATCAACATTTTTTCCCTTTTCAGCATTTTCCCCTAATTGTACTTGTTTTAATAGAAAAGCCTCACTCAGAGTGTCACCTTGATTTTGACTGTTTTATTTTTGTTAAGAAATGAATTTGTTTTCAACTGTGTTAGATTACCAGAAATGAGAATGTCAGACATTTACTGGGGCCCTTTCAGTAGTGAAATGTAATTATCATATTAGCATCATAAATCATTTGCTTCTCAGTACTATATTAGGTCATGAGAGTAACAGCTGTGACTTTGTTCTACCTAGATGATGTTTCAGTAAAGCCGTTTCTGTTTTTATTCACTCAAATTGACAGGGTCTCCTTTGTGTTAACATTAACCAATGAATATATTATTTTCTGTTACCAAAAGGATAACTAAAGCTATAAACAATTCTTTTTTTTCCTCAGAAACCATTTCAAGCTGCATAGATGCCTTTAATTTGATAGAGCATCTGTGTAATACGTCTTGTTTCTCCTGTCTTTAGGCAAAATGCATACTTTTTAAGCCTGCCCCCCTCACCAACTGTAGCAGCTCTTTCCTATCTGTTGACCTCAGACACATCATAGATAAATAGGACATCTCATCATGTAAGAATCCAGATTAGATGTCGAAGTGAAGTCAGTTCATCAGATTTATAATCATGTAAAAATATATGCAGTATGATGTTTTATTGACTCGTTGGTTCTGCCGTAAAACAACATATCATAAATACCACTGATGTAATGTCTTCATTGCCTCTCAGTGCTATAAAAAGGTTAACTCTCTTTCCAGCTGTAAGCAAACTGGGCACAGCACCAGTTAGAACATTCTTCTCCAGGTACAGTGTGTATACAAGCATGTTTTATCAAGTTTAAGGGTGGTTTGCAGGAATATAATTATCCTGGACAACTGTTATTCTGCTGTTGGAATAAGATTATTATGTTAAAACTCTGTAACTGTAACAGACCGTGTAGAAATTGCTGTCAACCTTCTGGGGTTTTCAGAGGCAAGCACCTTAATTTTGCCTTTGGTTTTCACTCTTCAAGGCTTGGTTCATCTAATTTGTTCCACTTCTGTGCTGGATTCCATATAGAGTTCTCTGCTGAACCGAGGTTTTCAGAAGTTAGTGACTTGTTTGTACTGTCATTTCTACTAACCTTTCCTTCCAGGTCACAGGAAACACAAAGAT
The DNA here is from genome assembly GCA_004026905.1 of Hystrix cristata. Lineage (NCBI taxonomy): Eukaryota > Metazoa > Chordata > Mammalia > Rodentia > Hystricidae > Hystrix > Hystrix cristata. Next base: position 91,969 of record PVJO010002835.1, on the reverse strand, counting down.
GTGAGTTAAGTGGACAAATCTGCCCCTCCCGTCCCCGCCGCCCCCAATTCAGTGTGAGCTTAAAACCTAATCCAGATACTGGAAGATTTCTTAGTGAGATGCCAAACCCACATACTTGGTATTTGAATTGCCTCCCTTGTTGGTTGATTCATTTTGCAAACAATCACTTAGCGATCCCTTATCTCTTCTGTACATGCCAAGCTTTCTTATTTTGGGCCCTGAAAGGAGGAATTTCTCTGGATTAGTAGGAACACAGCCCTCTCTTTCACAAAAGCCTTCAATGGATTTTTGAAAAATAGTATGTATGGAAAAAAAAGTCACTATAAAGCTAAGACAACATCACACTTAATAAAATTAGAAGGAGTTTCATAGAATTTAATACTTTGTAGTCAAACTAGTTTTAAAAAATAAGTTCCTTACAGCTGCTTTGTCCAAGTTAGGCCCAGCTTAGGAGCGTGAATTTTTAATACTCGTTATGTCCCTTAGATTCTTTACCCCTTTAAGCTTGTTGCTTTTCCGTGTCATTGACTTGAGGAGACAGATCTGTTGATCAATGAGAACATCTAAATTTGTTTAAAAACTAAATGATAGTTGAATTTAAGTATTTAATATTTAAGAGTATTTTCCTATATAGGCAAAATGATATTATCCCATAATAATTCCATAGTCTCCTTCCCTTCTTTTTTCACTTTGCTGGAGATAGCACCCAGGCCTCCCAAATACTAGGCAAATGCTCTATTGCTGAGCTAGTCTGTTCCCCATTCTGAAATTTTTGAAAAAGTCTTTACATCTGTGTATCCAAACCAGAACCGCATACTGCATAATTCTGTATTTTGTTTTCTCAGTGGCATATAATCTATAACGGTCCCTTTCATTCATGTCAGTCTCTCATTGACAAGACAGGACTGGTGCCTTGCAGAATGACCTGCCTTCTGGATTTGTTTCCTCTATCCCTTTTAACACTGTTCTTGTCCAGCCGAGTAGCCACTAGTCACATGTAGCAGCTGAAACTTTGAAATGTGCTAGTCTGCATTGAGATTTTCTGGAGGCATAAAATACTTACTGGATTTGTAAGACTTATTCCAAGAATAGAATGTGAAAGTGTTCACTAATAATTTTTAAAATATTAATTATAATACTGAGATAACTGGCATCATGGATTAAATAAATTTGCTTTTAAAATTAATTTCATCTGTTTCCTTTAGGGTTTTTGTTTTTTGTTTTTTGAGACAGGGTCTTGCTGTGTGTGTGCGTGCGTGTGTGTGTGTGTATATATATATATATATATATTTTTTTTTTAAGTAGGAAAGGTTAATTTAGCTCACATTGTGTAGAGGTTTCAGTCCATAATTGGCTGGCTCCAAGGCAGGGTGGCATGGCAGAGGGGCATTGCAGAGGAGAGGCAATTTATGACAGGCAGAAGGTAGCAAAGCAAGCAAGGGGCTCTCACTGTATATTCTAACCTGGCCTTGAACTCACTATGTAGCCCAGGCTGGCTTTGAACTTGCAGTGATCCTCCTGTCTCAGCCTCCAGAGTGCTGGGATTGCAGATGTGCACCACCATCCCAAGTCCCTTTTAGATTTTTAATTTTACTAGAAAATTTTCTTTGGCTCCCAATATACTTCTGTCAACTGCAGCTTTTCTAATGTATTAAAACAGAAAACTGTTACCCCAAAATGACTCCATATTAGTTCCCTGAATTGTAATAGGAAGAAGAACGTTAGTGGGCTAACACATTCCTTAACTGGATTTTCATTTAGTGGCCGTGTGGGAGCTAAGTAGTTTTCCATGCTAGACCTAGCCTAGGGAATTTTAATACCTGATGTCCTGCCAGCGTGGCACAGTCCAGTGGATGAAAGAGCTGCTGAAGATTGTCTCTTACAGCTGCAGGTGTTAAAAAATGTAAAGCTGTAGGTATGCCACACATGCTAAATATAGTAGCTCTCATTGTTGTACATAGCCAATGAAAGTTTGCACTTATTCATTCATTCATTCATTTATTTTTAGTGTTGGAAAACTTGGAACAGACAATTGTCACTGGGTCGCTGGAAAGTCAGGAGGATTTCCGGGCCCCAGAGTTTGTGAGTACTACTACTTGATCTTAAATTTGCAACCAGAATTGTTTTTGTTTTTGTTTTTGTTTTTGGGTACCGGGAATCGAACTCAGGGCCTCATGCTTGCAAGGCAAACACTCTAACCACTGAGCTAAATCCCCAGCCCTACTTTATCTTAAATTTGTGTTGGCTAGCTGAAGATTTTTCACAAAATAGGGGAAAAGATTGTTTAAAGAACTGTTCTTCAGTGGTTCCGGGTCTGGTATAAGATCTGGTGGCAACGACCATCTTCGGCACTGCGGTAACTCTACAGGACAAGGTTCCTGTACTTCAGCATCTCAGCATCATGTGTAGGCTTGATCTTCACTTTGCTCCTGTAACTGCAGATGGGGACTTACTCTGCAGTAAAACAGTGTCACCTTTCCCAAACTCCCACTCCATTCACTGATACTGATGCCGATACTTGATTCACTGATGCTGTTGCTATTTCTGCTCTTAGTAACTCTGGAAATTCAGTCTTTTTACTGAGCACATACACACTGACTATTGCTAGTCATTTAGAGTGGACACAAGCCAACTCTCATTTCCTTTTGGAACTTTTAAATACCACCTTGTAGGACTAGGAATATTCTATTGGTTATTCCTACCAAGAAGGGGAACTAATGCTTCCACTCAATCAGACTCATTAAAAATTAGCCATGGTTCCTACTCTTAAGGAATTAAAAATCTTATTAGATGCTACTGTGATTTTATTAATGCCTTGTTTAAAGAAAATTAAGTGCATAGGATGCCTTGCAAAATGTCTGTACTAAATAGATTTTATATTAGGCTTTAAATAGATTTTATATTGCAGAGAAGATGGGCCATAGTATTACATCAGATATGTAGGAAAATTATGCCAGGATCCATCTGGATTTACTGATTTTTGTCCCTGCTACCAAGGGCTTATCTACCGATTACATTAGCAATGCAAAAATCTTTTAGGTTTATTTTCAAAGTCAGATATATAGTTGCCACTCCAGTAATTGGCAGAGAGAATGATTGTATTATTGATGAAGACAAAAAATGAACTCATTCCGTGGTTTTCTTCTCACCACCCACTCAGTTCAGCCAACAGCCAGGAAACCAGACAGAGCTCAGGACTGAAAAGGATCACATATAAAACTGTATCCATGATACCATTTTATTTCACAGTGTGGGGCTCCTGTGGCGTGCTCGCAGATTGCCTACTGTGAAAATCACTCGGATGTAATAGAAAGACATAGTATTCAATGACTTCCTATTACATTCAGTAAGGTTTTCAGCGAAGGAAAATTGCAAATGCTTACTGGTATTCTTGTGTCTTAAAGTAGCAAAGCAGTTTTGTGGTTTTTCTTACTTTTGGAGTTGATTCCAAAACAGAATTGACAAATGTTTCATATTTGTGTATGATATTGGTACAAACACCTGAAGGCCTTCTTTTTTTTAACTTTTTTATTGATACTCTTTGGGCAACATAACCTAAAAAAAGCTATGCTCAACAAGGTGTTGGTGTGCATGGTAAATGTATATGCAATTCATACTAATCCCTTGCATGAAAGTAAAAGTAATTTTCTCAGGAACGGATTCTAGCATATTGTGGTGTTGGACATTGGCATGCCTCAGTGGTGTCTTTGCCACAGATAGTGGAGTACAAGTAGACTGTTAATCTTCTTCCACTTTTTAATTTTATTTTAACTTCTACTTTCAGCACTGATTTCTTCATTGCCACATTTTCACTTTGCACAATTTGAACTCTGGCTAGTCCAAACTAGAATGGCCAGTGGCAGTGCTCAGGATTATAGAATACATTTACCCTTTTGAACAACTTATTTTAACAGTGACTTTGAAGATGCCCAGGAGAATCTTAGGCTAAATTCTCAGTTTTTAATTTTTCATTGTCATGCTGGAAGAATTATTGAGAGTCATTTCCTCAGCTACACCACTGCAGTTGAAAGCCATTGATCATGGTTACTTCGCATGTGTAGTTACTAGTAGATTTCTATATCTTGCCTGTTACCTTTTTCTTAGTGTATGTTCCTAATGTGTGTAGGGAGGAACCTGTGATTTGTCTTGTGCCTTACAGATTTTCACATCTCTGTTGCTCATTACACACCACTTCTTTGTGTAGCACTTAAATAACTGCACGTATTTTCTCCTTGGCATCACCATAGCTGGTGTATTCTGGCCTTACAGTAAACATACATTACCCATTGCTGTCTCTATGACAAACAAACAGGAGGTGTGGGGGGATCCCTGGAGAACAGAACACTCCAGGGAATCAAGCCTTATATTTAAAAATAAACCTTTTTGTGGGTAGAAGAGTACAGCATCGGTGCAAACGATGGTTCCACTCACATAGGCGGGCTGGCTGGGCAATGCTAGGACGAAGTTGGGTAAGTTGATCCAGACCAGATTTTGAAATCAGAAATGTAGGTGACGTATGAACCTGGAGCCAAGAGATTCCCAAAGGCAAAGTAAACTTGAAAACAGAGAAGACCAGGAAGAGTAAAAGGAGCTGAAAAAAATCAGTATTCTATTTTTCTCCACCTGGCATTTTGGAAGGTCCACCTCGGGTTGCTGAGTTGAACTGAAATAAGACAAGACAGAGACCATGTTTACTCAGGCCTTATCCTCAAGTAGTTCAGACTTTAGAAGGATAAAGAGCCTACTGTTTTTATGTAACAGAATATTTACAGTTTGGTCAGCAGGGAGAATAAAGGACTAATCATTCTTAGTTTGTTTCTTTCAGAATTTGTTTTTCTTTCACTTGAAAAAAGGCCCGAGAAAGAAGTACCATTTGAATAGCTTTGGTCATAAACAAACTGACGCTTTCCTCCCCAACTCAGCTGTCTGTACCGTGATTTGTTAGGCAAAGCTGGTACTGCTGTAGCACCTGCACAAATCCTGGAAGGTAAATGCTGTTATTAAACCCTGTGTGGCCTGGAGACCACAGCCCATCTTGGTCTTGGGCAGCATCCCCACTGAACTTTCTCTTGCTTGCTGTGGAGTTTCTTTATGATCCTCCACCTGTATGGCCGGCCGTGTTGCTTCTCTCTACCTCCCACCCTCCTTTGCAGTCTGAGTGAACAGAGATGTAAACAGAGATGTTCTTGTGATTTTGCTACTCCGTAGCTTGTGAGGAAGACATGGGAACGTGTTGAAACTAGAAACTATGACTTAGCGCTTCTCTGAGACCAGGTGAATATGTAGCAGGGAGTCGAGGTAAAAGGAATCTGGCTAAATGCTGCCATTACAGAGAGTAACTTTGTGACTTTGTTATGGTGGAAACCATCTCAATTGTGGTTCTGTTTTTTGTTGTGTTTTGTTTTGTTAATAGAAGAACAATGAAAATTTGTTGTATAACCTGTCTTATTAACATTTTATCATAACATTTTTCCAAGCTGTTTTCTATCACTGGTACCTTCTTTAACATTATCTATTTCCCTCTATCAGTGAAGTATAACTCATCACATTATAGTTTCCAAAACCATTTAGAGGAGATCTGGTCAGGGCAATGGCAGCATGGACGGATGCTCTGGGATCATGTGAGTAATGACCATCATTTGGGGGCATGGATGAAAATAGACTTGGTACCTGATGATTCTGGGTGCAGGGATCCGTCAAAATGAGGCTGGCAACTGAAACCCAGATAATCATGTGAAGTGCAGACCTAGGAGTAAATGCTGCCGAAATAGGCTGTGTGGTTGGAGCTCTTGATAGGGAATCATCCATGTGGGGATGGAGTAGAGGAACATTTTGAAGCACGGTTGTTTGCAGATGTAGGATATCGGCCCCTGCCCCAGCTCCTCAGGGCTCCCAATTCCTGGTCTGTGGTTAACAGCAAAGGAGATCTAAAGTATCAGTCAACGCTGGCCCCAAAGATGTTGAAAAAACTGGGGGAACCCTGACTTTGCTACACTGACCAGATTTTTAGGGATATACTGGTGTGAATAGAACCGGGCTGTGGTCAACATGGAGATCCAGAGAGGCCAAGGATTTGTTTTATGATCTGAATCTCACTATTAATACCTCATTTTCCAGCCTTTCCAGAACTTGAGGTTTACATACAAGTCTTCTGACTTTTTAGAAGCAGGAATATCCTTATATCTCTGATCTCATGCCAATTGATTTAAAAAAATGATTTACCTTCTGTCAAATTGGAAGTAAGTAATAAACAGGTTGGGTGGGCAAATGAAAATTACGATAAACCTGGGAAGACAATGAGAAGCCATAAAATTTAGAAGACCAAATAGAGAAATAGACCTAGACAGGTGAGGATTAAAGTGGAATAAATATGTATACCCTTAATTAAGCATCATGTTTACACAGAGAAAGAGAAGTCTGAAGAGTAATTATACCTACTTGGGATTTTAGGGAACTGGCTGCTTTTTTGAAGGAAGATACTGCTTCATGGAGAATATTATTAATTCCCTGAAATTTGAATTTAATTGTCTTCAAGCAGATGAGAACACATGATCCTAAGGAAGATCCCAAGGAAAAAATTAATTTGCTCAGCTAATATTTGATATCTACTATTTTATTTTTTTATATGGTTTTTTGAGACAGGGTCTTGGAAATATAGCCCAGGCCAGCCTCCAACTCACAGTCATCCTCCTGCCTCAGCCTCCCAAGTTCTGGGTTTACAGGCATGTGCTACTGTGCCCAACAATATCTACTGTTTTAGGTCTTAGGATACAGAAAAAAAATACCTGTATTTGTGGAGCTAATATTTTGGCAGGGGAGATAGTAAAACAAAGGAAATAAAATACATAACATGTCAAATGATAAATCCTTTAGAGAAAAATAAAGTAGAGATTGTGTGGGAATGATGACAATTTTAAATAGAGTGTTCAGGGCATAGCATCTCATTTAGAAGATGTCAAGTAAAAAGACTTGAAAGTAGTGCCTGGAACAAACTGTTTGGAAATGTGGAGGAAGAACATTCCAGGCAGGAGTGGCATAAATAAAGATCTTGTGTTTGGAGATCTGTAATGTGAATGAGGAAATGACAGGAGTCCAGTGTGGCTGGACCAGAATGTGGAGAGTAGGAAGAATAATAGATTTGGGGATTTTATAGGCTACTGTAAAAACTTTGGTTTTACTCTGAGTTGGGAAGTCATTTGTAGGTAAGTCTTTGGAATATAAATGTGGAGGTTCAGAGCAGAGGGGTGACCTCACTTTTATGTTTGCTAGGAGCACTTTAGCTATGTTGAGAATTAACAATGGAGAAGCAGAGCAAGGCAGGGAGACCTATTGGACCTTTTTAAGAATCCAAAGAAGGGATGGTGGCATGTTGACTCTGAGCCTTGTTTATAGTTGTAATAAGATATACTCAAATTCTGGATATATTTTGAAGGTAGAGGGATAGATTGGTTGACAGATCAGATGTGAGGTGTGTGAGAAAGAGCAGTCAAGGATGATTCTAAGATTTTTGACATGGAAGGCTGTGGCAGGAACAGTTTGAAGAATAATACACAGAAGAAAATAAAACTTCCATTTTGAATATGCAAGGTTTGAGACACCAAGTGGAGATGTCAAGATGCACGAGATAGATGAGTCTGGAGTTAAAGAAGGGTCCGGCTGGAGACCTGGGAGTTGCCAGCACACAGATAGTGTTTAACATGTTCACGACAGGGCTGTAATTTGTGCATTTTGCTGCTGACCGGCTCTGAAGCACTGGTGGTCCATCAAAGACTGTCCCATCGGGCAACATGGCAGAGTCCTATCCGGTGGCATAAAGCCACCTAATGGAATAGTCATGCATGGACCACTGGTAGTAAAAGTCAACAGAAACATGTGAAAGCTGTATGACTCTGTAAGAGAATGAGCAAGATAGAGATTTTATTTTTTCCATCATTAATTGTAAAATGCTACAGTAAAGCTATACAAAGTACAAAGTGAATTGAGGCTTGTGAAAAGTGGTTAGCATGATAGAGATTGATTAAATAAATGATTGATTGATTTTTGAGTTATGTTATATGATGAAGAAGCAGTAATAAGTCCACAGTTTGAGGAAGATAGTTTAATTGTACAACCCAGCTTCTGTATTACTTTTGGCTTTTCCGTCAATGAAAGTGAATTTTATTGAAATAGTTCAAGCCCTGGAGAAGGGCCACAGAAGTTCATGCTGGTCAGGAATGTTTTAGAAGAGAATATGCTTGTTCAATGGGTTTAAATTTCCTGGCTAGGAAAATTATGTATCAACCAGGGTATTTCAAAAGAGCGAAGATTTATTTGTGGAGCCACAGTTAATGATCTTGAGGTGACAGGGAGACTGGCACAAGAGTCAGAAGACTAGAGTGACAGATAGGACAGTTTTCCTAAATGAGTTGGGATTAATGTAGGAGTTGGGCCTAGTCTAAATTCTAACAAATGGAAACATTGACACTGGACTGTAATCTCCAGCATTGATGTCGAGTGAGATTTTTAAGCAAATGGTTTGTGAATGTTAAAAATAAGTCATCATGAACCAACATGAGGTCAGTGAAAGAAGTCATCCCAACCTAAGCACATTACTTTAAAAAAAAAAAAGGAGTATTAGTTGAAACAGGAGAAAGCCACAGACATTTTTATGTGTTTTGATATTTTAGCGAGATGTGTAGAAAACCCTGCTTTTAAATACAAAAAATGTGGTCCTAGAGAGTGTGCTTATCTGGGCAATTGATCTTAGCAAGACTGAAGTAATGGATGGAAATCAATTTCTAGAGGAGGCAAAAATCAATATGAATTAAAGTAAACTCCTTCCTGTAATTCATAAATACTGGCTGCTTAAGTGAAGAGCCTAAGTGTGGAGGCCAATGACTGATGATGTGAAATGGCTAAGTATTTGGCTAATTAAGCTCAGTATGAATTGAGCATATGATAATGATGTAAAAAAGTTGATGCAAATCCAGGTTGCATTTATACCTGTTTCCAGGACGAACGAAATCTTCAGCTTCTCCTGCTCAGTGTTGGTTAAGCCACCTCCCTTTCTGGGTGCTCCCTTTTAAAGGGGAACCAGCATTCTGAGAAGGGCAGATTAGCATGGTGGAGAATCCTCACAGGTAGATGAGAACAACACAAGATCTAAACACTAGACAATAGTAGTGGTAGATGAAGGTGCAAAATATAGTATTAAGGTCCATGCACAGAAAGTAAATATAGCAAATTTCATGGTAAATTAAAGTATATTGAATAGCATGGAGTTCAAATACAGCCAGACTGAATGGATAACAGTCTGAGCAGGAGATAATGAACTCGTGAGCTAGGGCATGTGAGTGAGGACAGAAGGCCATACTTGTCTTAGGGGGTTAGCGGGACTTGCTAATTGATGGAAAGTGGGGAATGACAGAGAGGGAGAGTGTTTCTGTGCATATACCACCATGTTACATGCAGCTCCTCACTGCAGCTACAATGCTTGTTTTATAGTTTTTCTTCACTCAACCTATCATCATCAGCAACTGAACTATGTTACTGATTAAAACCCTTTCCTCAGTATACCAATGTTCATTCTACCTGTTTTCGTTCATTTAATTTCAGAAATCTTTGACTGTAAAATGCCTTCTGAATTCCTGCTCCACAAAGTAACACATTAGAAATTCAGTGAGCTATCTGTTATCTGGGGATGTCAAAATTAATTTGACAGAAACATGGGTGAGGAAAGCAGGGAGCCCTGGGCATTCCGAGCAAAAATTCAATATCTGTATTTACCATGGAACTCATCTGATTATAAGTCATCTGGAAGCATATCACAGTGATGGCCAGGAAAGCTCACAAAAGCCAAAGAATTAAGTTAAAGTTGAGCGCCTACTGACAAATGACCTGACTGTGCCATGACCTAGAACACAGCTTGAATGTAAAAAGTTGTAATAAAAATTTAAAGAGAAGTATAGAACTTGGTGGAAATGTACACACAATTTGAATTAACAGGATTTCTGGAAAATTGCAAAAGGGAGACCAGTGGGCTTTCCACTGTAGCTGTCCCTCCCTTATTTTGAACTCTGATTGATTGGGAAGGCGGAAGGGCTTTGGAAAGATGATTTGCAATCTTTTACAAAATTTCTGGAGTCCACTAGTTAGCTGTAGTTTTCCTTATTTTACCAAATAATAATAAAAAAATATGTCTTTACTATAAATTTTAAATGCATTCCTAAGTCTGTCTCTGCTAAGAAACTATAAATATGCTTTTACTTAGAAAGCCCAAATGGCTCCTTCAAAAGGCAGATGCATTTACAGCTCCTTCTCCCAAGTCGCTCTTTGAAATGTAGATTAATGTGACTTAACAGACTGTAGTAACTACCAAAAAGCATCTTCATTAATTATAATGGGCAGACCAATAATATGGATCTTTACACTATTAACATGCATTAGAAAATATCAAGTCAAAATCATACTTGTTGCTAAAGTAAAATTTGATTGCTAAGTCCAAATCTTAAATTAAAGTAGATAATGAAAACTTTGACAGCTCATTCTGCAATGCTAATGGTATCACCACCATTTCCTATTCTTTCATCAGCCTTAATGTTTTTGAAGTAAATATACTGCCCTTTGAAATAAGAAGGTTGGAGAGGTGAAAACAGTGAGGTTTCTGAGACTTTTCAAAGCACTTTCACTTCTTATTTTTAGGTTTTCTTTTTTGTAAGTACTAATTGTTCTAAAAGTTGTTCTAAAAGTACACCTAGGAAGCTGCGCATCGGCTGGAACTCCCTGGAAGTAGAAGCCTTCTGTTCCTCTAGTCTGCTCTCAGACCTGTCTAGGCAAAACACTCCCCCTTTTAGGACCTCTGTTTCTACGTGTATAAAAAGCAGAAAAATCAGCAGTAAATGCCTCTCTGAGGTGTTCAGTGACTGTACGGTGAGAAACTTTTTAGCTATCTTAAAAAGCATTTTCATAAAATAATCATACAGTGAGAATCTCATCTAACATTTATGGGTGCTCACAATTGGCTAAACACAGTGCAGGCAGAGGGCTGGTCAGCACTGAGATGCCCGCAGCTCTGCACTGCTCGGCGCCCCCAACCCCTTCTCATTTCCTTGCAAATGAACCAGACTGTGTCACTGTCAAGAGTTAGTTGGTCCTGTTGTCCAGGCAAGAGCAGGCAAGAGCAGGCAAGAGCATTGTAGCTCTGCACCCCTCAGAAAGTACAGTCGCAGACACTTTGGTATCTACAGTGGGTTGAGAATTTGTCATACCCTGCAATATTATAAAATACAAACAGCACAGTCTATCAGTAAATAAATATATTGAGCACTTACTGACACTGCTGGTAGAATTTTCAGTGAATTGAGAGTAAATGCTATTTAAATTACGCAGTATTTGGAATAAACCACAATCAGCTTCACTACATTTGTAGTAAAATTTTAATATTCATTCATTCATTCAAATTTATTAATCACTGTGCTTAGAGAGGTACAGAAGAGTATATATCTCATGTGTCCCTCGGGGCCAAGAGTGCTGTGCTGTTCACCTCTGTCCCTATGAGTTGTTCTGGTGTCTGACAAATGCTAGTTGTGTGCTTGAATACTAGTTGGTGGATGGTTGGTTGGTTGAAAGAAAAGCTGTAAGGCAGGGTGCGGGGTTTGATGCCTCCCAGCGGCATTTAGAGTGCTGGAGGAGTTAGTTCAGCTGGGCTGTCGTTTTCAACCCTAGCTATCTATCAGAATTACACAAAGAGTGCTTTTAAAATATGAAGGCCCAAGCTCCAGTTTCATGTTCTTCTTGCTCTTAGTTAGGATCCAAGTATGTTTATGTAAAGTTTATGAAGCTGACTGTAATGTACCCTCAAGTGTAAGAGTCATTGCCTTAGAAAAATCAGATCTGTCTTTTTATAGGAGGTAGTACAGTATATAGTTTGACCTTGAAGGACAGATTTTAGTAGGTGCTGAAGTCTGTACCAGAATCTGTTTCCATCAGGGCTTTACCCTGCCCTTTGACTGATTAGATGAGGCCCCCCTATATCGTGGAGAATAATTTCCTTCAGCTAAAGTGGCTGATTGTGGATGTTAATCCTGTCTACAGAATACCTTTATAGAAATGCTCAATTAGTGTTTGATTGCGCAAATGGGTACTCTGTATAGCCTAGCTAAGCTCCTATGTAATCCTTTCACAGGGGATCTGTTACAGGAGTATCCAAATAGCATTATGTGAACATAGAGATGAAAGTAGAAACGAGTGAGGTGTGGCCAGTTTGCAGGAGAGTACAGCTGATCCAGGGGAGGTAGGAGGAGAAGTTGGTAAGGTAAGGTGGAGGGTGGAAATGTTGCACTAAAGGAAGAGTGTGGATTGTTGAGCAGAACAGACAAAGCAGCGCTGTCCACAGAACTTCCTCTGTCTCTGCTGCCCAGCAGGGTAGCCACTAACCATGGGTGGCTGTGGAAACATGTGACATGTGGCTAGTGAAACCAAGGACCAGAGTTTAAATTTTATTTAATTTTAATGTATGTAAATTAAACAACCACAAGTGGTTATTGGCACCGGTGTTGGACAGCGCAGCTTAAAGAGATCAGAGTGGTGGGAGTGCACAAGGTGATTTGGGAGGAGAAATAGAAAGCAAGCAGCTGGGTTAGTGTAGAGAGATGAGAGGCGAGAGAGAAGTAAGTGAAGATCACCTGACGGTTGGCCATTTCTGTTTCTCTGACCACTCTCTTCTTCTCTGCTTGCCCCCTCCGTCCACCCGATCTCCTCCCTCTTCCAGTTAGTCTCTCAGTGCTCATCCTGCCCTATTCTCGTGCCACCTTCTCACGCTCGTTTCTTCAGCTTCTGTTACAAGCGCTTATGTTAACAATTCTCAAATTACACCTACCCGTCATCTTAGATTTTTCTGCCCCAGATTCTGAGAAAACCCGAGAAACTCTCGGCCTTCGCCTCCTAATCTTACTCCTTTTCCAGTTCTCTGCACTTCGGTGAGTGTAATCATCGTGCTCTCAGCTGCTCAAACCAGAAACCTGAGACTCCTTGACACCCTGTTCCTGCCGCGCCCATCTGATGACGCTCCGGGACCTGCTGATTCCGATATGGGTACATCTTTGATTCGCCCTTTCTCTTCCTCTCCTTTGCTGCCCACAGCTCTGGCACCACCCATCTTCCCAGAGCTCAGTTTCCCTCTTCCTGCTTGCACCACCCACAGATCTACCATTCTCAAAGTACTTTCTTTAAGAACAAAAATCAGATCATTTCGTCTCTTCGGTGACGTTTAGTGGAAATTTCCCCTGGTTGCTTCATCTGCCATCTTACAGAGTGTCACAGGGTAAATGCTTAATGAAGTTCAGCTGATTTATTTAATAATAGTTGTCTATTTAATATTTCTGTATAACTCTGTGGGGAGGTAGCCTTGAAAGGGTGGTACAGTCTGTGTCCCCTTGGGGCATATGTTCTAGTGAGACAATCAAATGATTACCCAAAAAACTCGACAGTTCAGGTCGTGAGAAGGACATTGAAGGAGGGTATAAGGTGCTTCTGAGGGTACAGGTGGAAGCTGGCAGGTCAGGGAATGGCTTCAGGAAGAGGGAGGAAAGGGAATTACATGTGCAAAACAGGAGAGAGACTTTTCTCTGATGGAATGTAGTGTAGCCATTGAAAACCTTAATGGAATATAGAAACTGGCAGTTTCTTTGGGATGGAATGGAGTCTTCCATTTTCTAAGCCATCTGGAACAGCCTTCCAAAATCAAGACGGGGCCTTTGTTATTATGTTTGGTAGCCTATTTATAAAACTTGAGTGAAATGCTTACATTAAATACTTTGACTTGAATATGTTACCTCTAGTCAATTCAAGTATTTCCTAAGTGTTATAGGTTAAAAAGGAGTTTCTCCCTTCAGTAGTATATTCCAAACAAGAGAGTAATATCTATACATGAAGTATATGATACTATATTACATATGTATTATATCATAATATTATTTATATAATGCAGAATTAAAGCCAGAATGAATGGTGTAGATTCACAGTTCTGAACTTTTTGTATCCTCTTTTTTTAAAATTTTATTTTAATGGTACATTTTAGGTATACATAGTGATAACATTCATCATAGTGGAGTTGTACCTATCTTGTTGCTTCTTTTTTCCCATTCCCCTCCCCTCTCATTACCCTCTCCTCCCTCCTTATTTACAAAAGCTTTGTTTCCATTTTTCCTTCCTTTTATTTCTTTAGTGCTGCTGTTCCTTTCCTTCTCCCCCTCCCTTGTTCCCTTTCCCATTTGGACATTTTCTTAAATCCTTACTCTCAACCCAAAATAGACCCTAAAGAGCTTTTATTCTTCTAGCAGGTTTACCTGTTGAAACTCACTGTATGAGAATTTAAACTGAGAAATTTGCAAAATACTAGTTAATCTAAATGTAACCAATAATAAATAGTTTAAATGAATATTTTAATGTTAATGCACAATAACAGACATTTTTTATGTAAAATAACTGTTTACTGAAACAAAAAATTAGCAGGAAGAGTGGCATTATATTATGTATTTGATAGATCTCTTTAAGAGAAGACGGCTGTGCCAGGCTGAGTGTGCCTGTGATCACAGCACTCTGGGAAGCCGAGGCGGGAGGATCGCAAGTTGGAGCCCAGTCTGGGCAATTTAGTGAGAGCTCGTCTCAAAATATAAGAAAAAGGCTGGGGGCATAGCTCAGTGAGAAGGCCCTAGGTTCAATCCCCCTTACTGCCCCCTTCTTTCAAAAAACTTGATTCCCATTTTTGCTTCAGTACTTAAAAGTTACGATATGTTAGGGTTGCAATATGCCAAGATGATCTGCTCTTATACAGATAGGTAGTTGGGAGAGAGGAATATTTCAAAGACATTTTCAAATAATTCTGTTCTTCCACAGCACATAAAACTCAGCAAGTGGTAGTTTCTTAAAAGTTGGCCACCATGTAGAATATGAAACCATACTGATGAATTTTTCATCCATTAAAAAGATGTCTTGCATTTTGAATGGCTCTTTACTCAAGCATGATTTTGCCACTGCCCAAACGGTCGGTTGGATAACACCAGTTCACTGTAGATCTTGCAAGTAAGTAGATCTTACAGATGTTTACCCATTTTATTACACAGTATGGGAAAAAAAAATCACATCTGTTACTATTACCTCCAGTTTTACAGGCAAACCATTAACTATTGAGGAGTTAAAGATTCTAATACTTACTGAAAACTTAGAATTGTATTATTAGCAAAAAATACTGTCAGTTATTTCCCTTGAAATGGCAGTTCATTTGCAGAAGTGTCTACCACCTCCTTCAGTCTGCTTACTGACGTTTTTGTGTCAGTTATCTGTCCAGTAAAAAATGATCTTTCACTGGGGAGGGGCAGCTATTTCAGACACAACTCAAAACTGTACAAACTCATTTATTTGAGATAATCATACTTCACTGTGCATCACAAGTACCTCATGGGTACTTGAATATCGTCACACACAATATTAAATAATCATATATTCAAGACTCAAGATTCATAAAGTTAGTAATTGTTACTACTTCACTGAGAACACTGATTGTTTGTTTGAGACAGGCTTTCACCATGCAGTTCAGGCTGGCTTTGAACTGACTATGTAGTCCAGGCCGGCCTCAAAGTCAAAGCAATCCTCCTGCTTCATCTTCCTGAGGGCTGGGATTATAAGCATGTACCACTCCTGGCAAGGACATTCTTAAACGAAGTGACTTTTTCATTTTTGCTATGAGATGGGTGGTAAAGAGTGACTGCTAGTACAGTTGGTGGCTGCACTGAGTTAAGCTAAAGCCCTAGCAGTCTGTGCCCTGTCATCACAAATATTAACGTAACCAGAAAGGCAGGTAACATCATGATGTTAAAAAAACAGTTGGACCTTGCTCTCCTCCCACCCCCCAGGCCCAGGAATCCCCCTGAGTGCACACATAGCACATACTTCCATAGGCACAGCCAGCATTACGGTACGGGGCAAAGAAACCCCAAACCAAGTTGTCAGGAAGGCTTGAAGAGCGAACAACTGGGCTGGTTTAGGAAGGAGAACTGAGATGTGCAAAGGTGGTAAGGAGAAGGGAGAGGAAAGCACAGAAGCAAAGGAATAGAGGCTGAATGGCGCATGACGTAGCCAGAGCGCTGTTTGACGGGATGAGTGGGCCGGAGGTTAGAACAGGGAAGAACAGTGTGTAAAATATGGACTATAATCAGATTATGGGGTGACCTGGCTACACAGTTGAAACATTTGAGCTTTTCCAGAGGTCTCTGGGAGTAATGTCAGGACTTTGGACTGTGCTGTGACTTGATGAACATGGTGGTTTAGTGACATCCATGTGGTGGCAGCATGTAAGGTGAATTGACACACAGGAAAACTGGATGCCCCCAAATCAATGGTGTTAATTGTGATCTAATTAGCAAGGGTCAGGGGCGCAGACCGAGTGGTAGCGTGAGATGGAGCAGATGGAAATGTGGATTGACCCCCGTTCCTTGCCAAGAGCACTGTTAGAGAAATGGACAAAAACTGTGTGTTCTGTAAAAGGTCACACGTAAGAGAGTCAGAATGCTTCCCTGTTTTGGGTAATAGGAGTGTATCATTGAACACATTTCCCTGTCAGGAGGCTTTGTTGCCAGTTTTCATGTTAAAATCCACAGTGATTAAATTGTCCCAATGGTCAGTACATTTTCTTCTTTCCACCTGCTGTCACCCTGTTTATGACTCCTTAATATTATTGTATTCCTCTCCTTGGTGCCAAATGTCCTAAGTCTTCCTTTGAAGAGGGAAGGGTAGAATCGAGTTTAATAGTAACATTAATATCCTTTACTCTACTCTATTCATTTGTGCAGTGGACCTTCCACTTGAAGCACACTTTACTCAGAACCCAAAGAGATCTAAAAACCATCTGACATCTAAAACAAAGTGCTATGGCGTAAGTTCCAAGAAATTTTAAAAATTCAGTTACTCTGATTCCAATTCAAAGATGATTAGAAGCAGCAAATACTAGATACTAGATAGCTACTAAAGACAGGTAAATTGATAGCTAGAGGAGGTGACCCTTGATAACTTGATTACTGGCAAGATGCCGGTGGAAGTTCCTCATGATTACAAGTTGTGCACCGCCCCCCAGACCTAGGAATCAGTGTGGGACTTCACTTGTATGGAGGCTTTACTGTGGTCCAGCATCATGCTGTTGGCCTTGAGTGCATCATCTTGCATGATCTTAACAATAACCATGCCTTTCTTTCTACAATTTCCCTCTTTTTACAAGTGAGTAGATTTAGTTTTAAAGGGAAGAAATATACAACAAAATCACATAGGTACCTGTATGTAATAGAATTGAGCCTTTAACCCAAATATGCCAGATATCAAAATCGGTCTTCGTTATTCTTGTTTTGGGTTCGCTTCATTTTTACCTCCCAAATGAAAATAATAGCTTAAATTACACTCATTATCTTCTTTTAAGGTATAAACATGCCATATACTATATTTAAGAGTTTCCAAGCACAAAAAAAAAAAATAACCATTTTGTAATTGGAATAAAATGTATCTGGAACCTCATTTCTTCAGGGCATTTCTTGAATAATCCAAAAAATTGATAGAAGGATTTTGTCTTTTTAATTTTCTTTTGTTGGCACATGTATGGAATGTATCTTAATTCTTTTTTTTTTTTTCATTGCCTTTCTCTTCCCTCCCTCCTGATCCACCCATCTCTTGATCCCCTGGCTTTTTTTTTTTGTACACGTTTGCAGTACATAATGTTTACATTCCTTGTGTGGAGTTGGTACATGTACATAACACATCCCAACTCTTTTCATCTCTGTCCCTTGTCTCCCTCTACCCTCCCACCCTCTCTTGATCCCTTTCCCATTTGAGAAGGTTCTCTCGCCCTACTTCCTATTGTGTGTGTTTTATTTTGCTCTTTATTTTTACATTGTTTTAAATGAACCATTCGGGGGGGCTGTGTGTGCATATGTGTGCATGTGTGCATATGCATGCACTTTGGAAACATCTGTGCATCCTCATTTTCACACCTCAAAGAATAGCCATTCTTACAAACTAATTTTTGTGTTGAAAGAGGCAAAATAATATCTACAAAACCAGCTAATATAAATTGAACTAGTTGTAGTCATTTACCAGGATAAAATAGACTATTTTTTTAAAAATTTGTACACCAATTATAACTTTCAACAGAATCGTTGTAAGCCAAATAAGTAACAGAGTAGGCTGTAAATCTGAAGAAATGTATGAGTAAAAATACATAACTGATATTTGGTAATTATGCAGGTGACATGTAATCCACAACAGAAAGTCAGTCAGTGAGTGGTGACCTTCTAAAATTAGCATAACACCTGCCAGATAAATGTCCACATGCCAGAGAAAATAGCAACATTGCTGAACACGGGGTGGGCTGACACTGCCCTAGAATATTTCTCCTTTTTCCTTTTGGGACATATTTGATAAAAATGAATGTTTTAAGGTCACCTTGTACATTATTCCCCGTTCTGTTTTTGGTGATCATAGCCTGTTATACCACCTTCCAGTGATGGCTTAGCAGCAGCACATTCCGTTCCATCTGTTCACGTGGGTACCAGAATCCGTGGTGATTTTGACTCGCATCTCAATTGCTTGGTGCACATAGTGTTCAGGGATGCACAGGACCCTCTTCTAAGCCTTGTCTGCACATCTCATGCTGAGTGCTCACCTTTGACAAGGTGTCAGTGCCCTACCCCCTACTCTACTTGGCAGTTCTTTTAGCCACAAGGGTCCCAGACCTGAACCACCTGGAGACCTGTAAGTCTATTCTATATTACCTTACACATACTCATCCCTTTCCCTCTGTGGTTTTTAGAACCTGACCAGTAAAACCCAAGAGAACCTACTGATAAGTGACTAAAGAATAAGATAGTTCAATTAGGTCAAGGGTAGCAGTAGGCATTCCACAAAAAAGCAGGCCCCATAATAATAATGTTAGCACTCTCTAGTTAAAAGGTGAAAAGGAAAAAAAAATTACATCGTTTGACTATGATATGAAGTAGGGTAGAAAAGGTTGTTAATCTGGTGAGGTTGGTACAGGGCACTCTCATACCTACTGGTGGATATATTGATTTTATAAGTATTTTTGGTGACAGTTAAGCAACGTCTGTATCAGAAGCTTTTAAAAAGGCCACGGCACTTAATTCAGCTTCCAGAATTTAGCCTAACGGAAAAGTAATTGAACATGTGCACACATACATATGTACAAGGAGGCTTTACAGCAGCGTTTATAAAAGCAGCAAATTGAAAGCAACTTCTGTGTTCATCAGTGGAGGAACTGTTTAACTAAATTATATTGCAGCTATTAAACAAGATGATGCAGAGCTTTATATAAAGCTAGAAGAATGTCTGTGATAGATGTTTATAAAACAGTATGTGTCGTTTCGTACCATTTTGGTTAATGTGCATGCGTAAGCATGTAGACCGGAAGGATGTACTTCAAAATATTAAAAATCTCAGTTCATCTCTGGGAGATGGGATTACATATGACTTTTTTTTGCTTGATACTTTTCTGTATCTTGAATATTTTTCCTATATCAAATATATATTAATTTTATCTACAGAAAAAAATACTCTAAAAGATAAAAGTAAACTTGAGCTCCTACTACATACAGAGGTTGGGCAGGGAATTCTGGGTAAGCAAGGCCTGCGCACCGTCCTTCTGAAGCGAACAGCGCCGTTAACAGAGTTGGCGAAGAGACAGTGTGATTTGTACTCCTGAAAACACCCGGGTCATCATGGAGTGAGCACCAGGGGACGAGCTTGGAATATCCTGACACACTTAACCCTGAAACAGACTTGAGGTCCACCCTTCAGGGTGCCTTCCTCTCCACAGACAGGCTCTTTTTCCACTCTACTTCTTTGCCATCAGCGTGTTCTTGACTGCCTGGTCTGGTCAAAAACAAGTTCCTGTGTGACTCCCTGGCGTGTCTGTATACTTCCTTTTCCTCCCACCCCTGCTTCTTTTAATACTAGTCTTCTCATCCTTCTAAGCCTTCTCATCCTTACAGTTCTTGGCCCTTTTTTCTGGCTCAAGTTTTGGCATTTTTCTTTGCAGTTTGCATTTTGTCACACTAAAAAGAATAAAATTTGACCTGGTTTCTCTCATCTTTACAGTATTTTTACATAACTGTGTAAAGGGAGAGACATTTCACTTATTACCTATACCATGAGCCTGCCTGAACACTGTTATACCGTGAGTCTGCCTGAACGCGTCGGAATTATATGTCATTCATAACTACATGACCTGTAAATAAAATGTGATGATGTTTCAATTTTTTTTTTAGCTTGAATATTTACATAAAGGATTTTCCTTCTTTTTCATAGTGTAATTTCTGAAGTATTATTGTTAAATAATGAACTTTTTTGGCAGTTTGCTGTGTAAAGGTCAAAACCAGTAACTCACATGAGCCTGAAATATGCTCCAGTGTCAGGTTGCTTGGAAGTTCTAGAGGTATAATCACTGTCATTTGCTGTCTGGGACACATTTCAGGTACCCTTAACTAAGAGTTGGAGCAGAAGTTCCAACATGACTGCTTTTTATCCCGATCTTGAACAAATAACTTCAATTCAGCATTTTTAATGATTAGACGAGGTTCTTCAATAATGACATGGGACTTGGTTCCCATCAGGCTGAGGATGCATCGTAAAGACGCTGGTAAAATGTGAGATTGGACAAATGTTGAGAAGCGAGGTATTTTATGAGCTCACAAGGTACTAAAGTACTGGGAGTCTGGGATCTCGGGAGGGTGCTTAGTAGGTGGGCTGCTCAGCTGTGACCATGCTGCTTGTCACAGAACAGCCAGGCTCAGGCAGCCCTTTGCCCAGGCCCTCACTCACCTCCCAGCTCTCTCCTTTGTCTACCCGGAGGACAGACCTCTCCGTCGTGTAGTTCCACTGTTTTCGTTTGGTGAGAGATTGCCAAGCATTACTGGAAAACGCTCGTCTTTGGAGCAGTTTCTCCATCCACTAGGACATTCTTTCTCAACTGCTGTCCTGCAGTATTGTAGTCTCAGCTGGCTCCAGGGACAAGACTGGTATCCACATGTACTTCCTTACAGGTAGCAAAACATAAAAGAAAAACAGTCAGCCAACGAAACCAAAAAACCTGTTCCATGTTCTTAAATTCAGATGAGCACGGGTAGAGTAATTTTGCTATGTGCATTTCTAACCAGATTAGATTAAGAAAAATCCTGGCTTTTTGGGTTCTTTTGTTGAAAGAACAATTAACAGAAGGAGAGAAGCCAGACTAAGGGGAGGGAAGCCTAGAAAACATCACTTGGGAATCACATCTGACCTTCATCTGTCTGGGTCCCTTCCCGGCCCTGCTCAGCCAGGCTGTCACTGTCAGACGCGCCTGCCAAGACCAGGCAT
The DNA here is from genome assembly GCA_004026905.1 of Hystrix cristata. Lineage (NCBI taxonomy): Eukaryota > Metazoa > Chordata > Mammalia > Rodentia > Hystricidae > Hystrix > Hystrix cristata. Next base: position 70,582 of record PVJO010002835.1, on the reverse strand, counting down.
TCTCCTCTTCATCTCAGGTGTGCAGTGTCGAAGCCAGAGTCAAACACAGGGTTGCTCAGTGCTGCACTAGGTAGCGGTGTTGTTGTGGCTTCTTTTGATGTAATGGCGAAGGCACAGAGTTTGTCCTTCTGACTGCTTCCACCTTAACCTTTAGTACAGCATCAGGTCAGGTTGCCCCTAGAAAGTAAACGAGTGCTGGATTAGTGGGGTCTGGTGTTCTCCGGACCAGGCAGGGGAATGCATATGAGCAGATCGAATGTATTACAAACTCCAAATGGTGATCAGACATTCGCTTGATATTTTTTTCCAGAAAGAAATGCAGAGTATGAAAGACTAGCAACTCTTATTTCTTGCCTAGGCATCTTCCAAGACCTTTAGAGTAACAATAAGTAACAGTAAGTTACCCTGCTGACCATAACAATTAATTTCTCAATGGGAAAGTCAGTAAACCATACTTAAGCTCTGATCTCTAAAGCCATTTTACTTGATCAGTTTTAAACTTTCTCTTTAAGTATTTTTAAATTTCAGATGCTAAACAGGAATAACGGGGCTTCACATTTTGGGGATGTTGCATCTTGGTGCCACTTGACTCAGTGGAAAAGACCCAAGATCAAAATTTGAGCAGACACACAGGGCGCAGAGGCCAGGGTTTGAATAATCTGTCTCTGAGTTATCAGTCATTTGAAGAAGATTACCAATATTTATTTTGAGAACCTATTAAAATTTTACGTCCTCCAGACAAAGTAAAACTTGAGGAAAGGAATACTTTTTTTTTTTTTTTTTAGTTGTCTGTTATTTTAAGTCCTGTTACATGAGTTAGGTCTGTAGTGGAACTTAGTACTGAAAACTCCATTCTCCCCCGCCCTTTTAAAAAAAATAGGTGTCTTTGTTCAGAAGTCAGTCTTTTTATTTAGACCAGTTCCCTTTTTTGTTACATGTTCTGTACAGCCCAGCCTTTAGTTTTTGCCTTCTTTGTAATCACCTGGTAGAACCGTCTTCTGCCAAAAGATGAGAAACGTGGATTTCACAGCGGTAGAAGGTTGGCACTCTTTCCCCTGGCATTGTGTTCTGACAGTATCATACCAGAGTTTGACCTACTTACTGCACACAGCAAACTACTGCCAACGCATTAGGGTTTTCTTCCAAACAAAGAGCTATACCCTTTATTGCACACGAGAGGCATGCCTGTGCCACCAAGCAGTGGCCACACAAGAGAAGTTTGTGCTCGAAGCCAAGTACAAATGTGATATTCATCTCAGCCCCATTTCTGCAGAAATTCACATCTACAAGCTCCTGCTAGACTTCACTAAAGGCTACAGAGAACAAGTTGCTTGTTGTCCACTTTTCAGATGTCCACAAGGATGACCAGGCTTTTTTATGTTCTACCCAACCCCCTTTCCTTTGCCATTCTGAGAAATTAGTCTGTTTTACCTCCTTCTCATACAGTTTCCCTTTAGTAGCCGACCTGGTTATCACCAACATTGAAAGGAATAAAAATTTAAGGTACCTAAAGAACTCTGTGGAAAAGATAGGGCTTTAGCATTTTTATTTAGCTTTAAATACTCTTAATGCTTATTTGTTTTAAGTTACTAACATAGCAAATGAAAGAATCAAATAAAAGCATCAGCCTAAGGCATTAATGTTTCTTGTTTTCCTGCATGCTCAGTGCCCTGGCTAGGAAAAGTCTGAAGACAAAGTCACATCATTAGTGGTTAGAATACCTGGGTAAGGGAGACTGGGGTGGAAGTGCATCGGGACAGATTACGTCAGCAGTGTTCATTCGGTATGTGGAATAATTTGCTTAGTTGGGAGGCTCTTGAGTTGCTAGCAATAAGCCTTCGCACACTCCATGGTGGGTGAGAGGAAAGGAATAACACTACCAGTTTCACAGCCAGTGTTGCAAAAAATACCTCTTCTCAAAGGTGTAATGAAAAGGAGGAAGTGGTGTGGTGGTGGGAAAATAAGGTGGTTTCTCTAATTGATACTGACTACAGAGGATAATTAATCACATTTAATGAGCAAAACATACAAATGATTTCATCAAATGCTTGCAAAATGCAGTCTCCCCTCAGTTTTAAATGAGGGAAGATGAAATTTTTAAAATATTACATATCAGCTAAAATGCAGTGTGGTTCTTAAAACAACGAAATTAACATAAGCATTCTGACAAGTTGTGTGAGAACACAAACCCATCTTCAGAGTAACTATTTCTATCTAAATCCATATGAGAATAGAGATTCTTTTAAATTGTATTAGACCTGTGTTGTCCCATTTTTTTCTTTGCTTTTGTGCTGTAGTTTTTTATAACCCATTTAAGACCCATTTAACTTGTTATTGTTGCTATTTTTAAACAATTTAAAAAATTTGTTTGCTGTGGATAAGAGTACATTATTTGTGGATTTGAGGGAAAACACCAGTGACTAAGTGGTTTTTGTGTATTAGGAAAGCATCTTGTGGCATTTGTTATGGAATAAAATTATACTGTCTTTAAAGTGATGAGGTCTAAAGAGAAATCATAAAAAATGATTAAAAGGTAGGCTATAGGATGAAATTTTCATCAACAGTATTTGACCTTGTATTTTTCTTCTCATTTAAATAAACTTCAGCGCTTTGATTAGGCAGATCTTTTTACTCTGTTCATTTCCAAAGTTAATATCTCCTTGCTAGTTTAATAATTCTGGGATGTTTGAGTTGTATGCAGAATACTGGTATATTCCCCTGCATTTATAGGATAATGCTAAACTGTTCAATTCAAAGACGTCTGTCACTTTACAACAGACTGCTTCCAAAGGCTTTGGTAGCCAGGAATACTTGGTGTGGTGAGACCCACAAGTTCAATGGCAGTCACAGGCAGCCACACCCAGAGAAGGACACAGGAAATTTGCATTCTCCTCTTTCCTTGACCCATTGTGCCAATACGGGCTGAACTTCCAGCCCTGCTTGTAAAGAAGGTAAATAACAAGACGAGCTGCTGTCCCCTTCCCCTTGAGGTAAAACAACTGCATTCCTAGACAAAAGAGGTGAAAATTGTTGTAACCAATGAAACTAACCAATGCCTGTATTCTAATAAGGTGAAAAAATAGTATTATCTAATCACTAGGTTTAGTCTCTACCTTAAGATTTTAGCAGGCCCCCGTGGTACGGTGGAGTTTCACGAATAAATACTGCTTTCCCTCGACCCTTCCTCGCTCAGGCTTTGAACCTGAGTCCCTGGGCTTGTGCTGGCATAAATAAAAGAGCTTTTTTTTTTTTTTTTTTGTGGCCAGGAGGTGTCTCCTTTCTCAGCTCCAGTCTCCTCTCCCGCCTTGCTTGATTGGGCAAGTAACTAGTAATGGATGTATTTCTCCTTCTCAGTGAGCACATCAATGAAACTATTAAAGCTGGAAGATAAACATGTATAATCAACATTTTTCAAAAAAATTTTATTATAATCTGTTTTTCTGTTCCATACAGGAAGAATTTAATGGAAAACCTGATTCCCTCTTTTTTAACGATGGCCAGCGAAGAATCGACTTTGTTCTCGTGTATGAAGATGAAAGTAGAAGAGAGACCAATAAAAAGGGTATAAATGAAAAACAACGGGTAAGGGTTTTTTCTTTTTTCTTTTTAATTCTCGTTTTATTCCTTACAATATAGTAAAATGGGGGGAGGCTGTTTTTATGTAAGCAATAAAGTGAAACCAGTATTGAAATATCATATAACAAACATACTTTTATTTTCTCTGTTCATGTTCCCTCAAGGCATGTTAACAACAATAAAAAAAAATTGAAACTGAAACTTCTTGGGGCTCCTAGCCTCAGTAGGTTTCTGTGGGGCAGAACAGATTTACTTTAAAAGCACAACTGTCCATTTGCGACTGGGTAGAAAAGGAAGCTAATAATGACAACAAACCCAACAGCAGCTAGTACTCCGTGAGCTCACTCGGGTGTTACTTGTGTATTTTCCAAGTCTTTTCGCATTCAGTTCTCATCACATCATGAAGCTTTCTGTTACCACACTGTTTATACACGACAGAGTTGACTCTTAGAGAAGTTAAATGATTACCCCAAATTATGGCCACTAATCCGGCAAGTGTGGAGCCATGGTTCAGACTCTTGTTTTGAATCTAAAGCCTGTATTGGTGACCTTTCATCTTCTCTATCACCTCTTTTATCCCCCTTTCCTCCATTGCCAGTCAAGCCATTCACTTTTCCTTCTCCTTTGCTTCAAGCTATTTTAGGAAAGAACACCATCTTTGTCTTGAGATATTAAAACATTGAGGCCAGGATTCTAACATCTGCACTACAGTCAGTCAGAACAGAAGAATACATACATGTGTGTTTCACTTTATTACGTTTGCCCACGTTGGAAATCCTTAGGCCCTCATTCTGTTTTTTTTTAAATTTCTTCTACATATGTGCTGTGGCACATACACACAAGTTTAATTGTTCTTCTTTGCACTTTTCCCTAAATACACTAATCTTAGATCTACTGATTTCTTCCTGTTTTTCAAACCAAGTGATGAAACTTTTGTAAAAATACAACAATCACTACTGTTTTATTTATGTTTTTAAATTTGGAGGGGAGTAAGTTTGGAGTTTATATTTGTATACTGCAACAGAATGTTGCAGGCTTTGGAATCTGACAGATTCTAATCTGCCACTGTATTAGTTGGAGCAATTTTGGTTATTAATAAGTACGTCCCAGGTGACATAAGCTTAACAATAAAAGTGTATTTATTGCTAACATCAAAAACAAAAGTGGCATCCCTGTCTGGAGTGTGGTCGGGGCTCTCTTCCTTGACTCTCTCAGGTACCAGGCTGAAACAGAGGCTCTGCCCCACTTCACAGGTACTTCCAGGGTTGCCCTCGCCATCACCACCACTCTGATAGCAAAATAAGAGGGAGAATGAAGAAAGAACTCATGCTTCTTCACCACTTTGGTCTGGAAATAACTGCAGCAATTTGGTTACTCAGAACTCAGGAAGGTAGAGAGGATGGTCTCTGTCAGAACAGTGGTAACTAATTGTATGACTTATGCACATTTTCTTTTCAGTATTATATTTTTTAGATGTTTTTACATTTTGATATCTCTGACATCGGATGGCATCTTACAAATGGTGTATCATATTTTGTTGAATTTCTCAATACTGACTCATGCAATCAGTGGCGTCTTGGAGTTAGGAAAATAGCATCCCAATACTTAGCTCACAGGATTGTGGTTAAGATGAAATAGTATATATAGATGTTATATAAATTTTTAGCACATATAAAGAGTAAATATTAATTTATGTACTTTCCCCTTTCATTTGGTTTTGCCTAAAATAATACCCCGACATTAAAAGGCACAATTCTCATTTATATAGTTTTACCACTGGAGTAAAATTGCTTAGAGTACTTTACCATTTTCCATGGACTCTAAGATGTATTCTGTGTCATCATAGTCACCACTATCAAATATTCATTAAGCATCCATATGCCAATAGAGCTGTATTGAGACTATTTAAACTAAGTTAAACAGACCTAATCCTTTAAAATAGAAAGGAAACTGTTCTGGTTTTAGACAAGAGATTTACTGCCATGGCAAAGGGGCCCTGGAGCTACTTACATTATTAATAAATTCTGCATTTGCTTCAAACAGAGATAGGTCCCACAGTAACTCTCATAAGCCAAGAGGGGAAAAATCATCATTAATTTTGGCAATCCTTGAACTCATGGTACTTTTTTTTTAGATTTTTATTAAAATTTATGAAAAATTACACAAACTTACAGGCCATTACACAAGCTTACAGACCACAGTACATTGTGCCTTTTGCATAAAACAGTGAGCAATGTAAACAACCACATAAATGAAGCAGTAAGTCACAGCTACATAAAGTTACTGTACTACCCAGTGTACATGTCACTGATTTAAATTTGGGTTATTAGGTTCTTATTTTTAAGATATCATTATTCCGCTGGATTCCCATTCCCCTCCCCCTTTGCCCTCTTCTTGTTCCCTTGAACCCTTTGCCTATTAGCTTATATCTAAAACTTCGTCTTTTGTATCCATTGTTTACTCTTTTCTTTTGTTTGTATTTTACCTCACTAAATGAGGGATATCATTCCAGCTTGCCAGTCTGGTGTATTTCACTCAACATTATATTTTCCAGGTCCATCCATTTTCCTACCAGTGACTCTAGTTTGTCATTCTTTATAGCTGAATAGTATTCGATTATGTATAGATACCACATTTTGTTTATCCAGCTATCTATTGATGGGTATACAGATTGCTTCCAGAATTTAGCTATTACAAATTGTGCTGCTATAAACATTGTTGTGCAAGTATCTTTGTAGTATGATGTCTCTAGCTCTTCAGGAAAGATACCTAGTAGGGGAATGGCTGGGTCATATGGGATTTCTACTTTCAGACTCTTGAAACTCATGGTACTTTGCCATGGGTTCTTATAAGCCAGACCATAAAGCGTTTGTCAGTTTGTATTTGTGCATAGAACTTAATCTATACTTCACCAGAATTCAAAGTTCTGTTTTGGAATTACACTTTTGTTAATTGGAAAATCATTTTGAAGTTCCGTCATACTTCTTGTCAGGACCTATTGGAGATTTAGAACAATACTAAGGAGAGGCAATTTTAAAATCCTGTTTTCTTTGAAAGAAAAAAAAATGTATGTATATATTGTATTAATTTCTGAAAGCAACGTGAAGATTGACTTTGGCAGGGCTCATCAAAAGTTTATTGTTAAATATGTTTCAGGGCTGGAAAAAGATAGAAGTAATAGGGCCCCAAGCACCAAAAACAGAGACTTAAAAGGCTGTATCTCCTCTTGAGCAAAAGGGAAAATACTGTTCTAGCCAAACATCCAAATAGCATGTAACCATGTCCCCTTCTATTAGTGAAATCACTTCAGAAACTTTTTACGTCCCTTTAAAAGCATAAACTGTTTACATTTAGGTTTTACACAGGGATGATTATAAGTTTCCACAAGAATTCATTTCAGCTTCTACCGTGCTTGGCGCTGAATTAGTTTCAAATCACAAGACAATGAAGCTCGAAATGACTGAAATGCTAACAGGAAATGATTTTTTGATTTAAGAAATAGTTTGGAGATGGAGCAACTATGGACTAGATAATTTATTGGCTTAATGAGGCCACTCCATTCTGCTCTGCTACCCTCAACGTGTTGGTCCTTTTAAAACTTCCTTAGCTGGTTATAAATCAGCTGCTGCAACTCCAGGTGGCCAGAAGCAGGAAAAGGGAAAGTCCTTCTTCATGGCTCCCTCTTTTATGAGAGACAAGAGGATCTTCTCGAAGCCCTTTGTAGACTTCCCTTTACAGTTCATTGTCTTTCTTAGTCTGTTCCTAAATCAGCCACAGTTGGCTGTCCATAGCTGCCGGCTCCACATCCCAGAGTCAAGCTACTACAGTTAGAAAATATTTGGAGGAAAAAAAATTGCATTTGTACTGAACATGTGTAGAAACTTCTTTGGTCATTATTCCCTAAACAATACAGTATAACAACCATTTACATAGCATTTTTATTGTATTAGATAGTATTAGTAATCTCGAAATGGTTTCCAAGGTACAAGAGAATATGGGTAAGTTCTGTGCAAATACACTATTTTGTAACAGGGATTTGTGCATTCACAGAGCTGGTTATCCACAGGCATCCTGGAGTTGGTCCCTTATATATCAAGGGGACCATACTGGCAGGATGAACACATTACCGTCATTATCATACACTAATCAAGGTTGGTCTAATTTATGTCTTGAATCACCTGATCACCAGTCCCTGAAAAACATTCAGGCTTTTCTTTTTTTTATATTAAAGAGAAGAATGGCTTGTAAGGCAGCCAGCAGTGACACAGTACATGATTAGTGTAGCCGAATATGTTGGATCTATATTGTAAAGAGCAAAGATGTTTTAAACAAATTCCCATGTATTTCTCCAACCCCTCCTGCTCATTTTTGTTAGCAGTTGCTTCTTTCTTCCTACTTCCTTTTGCTAGAACTGCTACCAAGTGGCAGAATTGGTCTATTTTGAATTTTGTTTTGTCTCACACTTACCTCCCTTCCGACAGAATCATTCATGACCACATGATAGTATAATTCAGTTGATGGTAAAAAAGGGATCTAAACAGTAGAAAAACAGTACTATATAAGCAATCCTGAATACCTGAATATGTGTTTTATTTATTTTTTATCCATTCTTAAAAGCTGAGGGAAATTTTATGTCCTTAAAGGTGAGAAAAAGTTAACATATGAAAGTATATGTTTGTATGTATTTTATGTCTGACCTTAAGGAATATTTTTAAGGTCCTAAGGGTCGAACCCAGAGCCTCATGCTTGCTAGGCAAGCGTTTTGCCACTAAGCTGCATCGCTAGCCATTATTTATATTTCCGATTTCATAACAGTGTCTTGTTAAATTGCCCAGGGTGGCCTTGAACCTGTGATCCTCCTGCCTCAGCCTCCCAAGTAGCTAGGATTTACAGGAGTGCACCACTGTACCCAGCTTGGCCTTAAGAACTTTTTAGTATATAAGAAGGGTTTGTGTACAGAATAATGGATTTTTTAAAAATTACTGATCAAGCTTATTTATATAATTATAATATAGTTTTATCCAAACTTGCAAATACTGTGAGACAACCAGGTAGTTTTAGATTTTATGAAAATTGTTGCGCCTTGTTTCAGGAAGTCAGCCTGAGGTCAGAGTTGTTGCTTAGTACCTGGAGGAGTCCGTTTGGAAATGTTAAATGTTCCAAAAGTTTTAGCATGATGGACACTGCATATTACTCTATTTAATGAGATTTTGTATCTGTTAGTAAAGTTTTACAATAGTCATGACCATCTTGTACATTTTTATTAACTGTTCTTAGTTATTTTAAATCTTTTTGCTGTTTTCAGGAGCATTTTCAGTTGTAGTTCATGACTTACCATTACATATAAGAGAAGTTTATTAATTTTTTTTCCTGTAAGTTCTGTCTTGGGACCTTGATAAGTTGTTTTTGGTTCCGAGAATTTCTAATACTTCTAAGTGTTTTCAAATGAAGGCGATGTTGTTTACAAAGAAGTTTTACTCTTTTTTGCCATCTTATATTGCAGTGATTAATATTTCTTGAGTAAAACCAGTAATACATAATAGTCACCATCGTTCATGATTTTAGTGGGAATGTTCGCAAAATCGCAACACTAAATATTTCACTTGATATACATTTTTAGTAGATATACCCTTTAAAAAGTTAAAGGGGGCCAGGCGTGGTGCTGCACGCCTGTAATCCCACCACTCAGGAAACTGAGGAAGGAGTTTGAGGCCAGCTTAGACTACATGGCAAGACCCTGCCTCAGAAAAACCAAAAAACAAAAAAAACTTCCTAAAAGTTACAAGAGTTCTCTTTTACTTCTTGATAAGTTTTTATAATTTTTTTAAGCTCTATTGAAGGTATTTTTTAATCTACTGAGGTAATCTCATTGCTTGCCTCATGATTAGTTCTTATGTACGTTAAGTACATATGTCCCTTATGTACAGGTGGTTGGTTCCAGGATCCCTGTGGGTATCAAAATCTGAGTATTCTCAAGTCCCTTATATAAAATGGCATAGTATTTACATGTAACCAATGCACATCCTCTCATACATTTTAAATCATCTCTAGATTACTTACAATACCCAATAACAATGTAAATTCTGTGTAAATGGTTGCTATAGCATGTTGTGTAAGGACTAGTGACAAGGAAAAAAGTTTGTACATGTTAGGCACAGATACAAATTTTTAAAAAATATTTTCCACCCTTATTTGTGTGAAACTGTAGGTGTAAAATCCATGGATACAAAGGGCTGATAATAATGTTTATTTGCAGCCAATAAGATAGTAACTAATAATATGGATAACTCAAAAATAGTATAGATAATATATAGATAACAATAATAAAATAGATAACTCCAAAATAGTTTCCTGTACTCTTTAACATGTAATGTATAATTTTCATAGTTATTAGTGCTATACTTATTGATGCTACTACTACTTTAGTTTATTTATAAATTAGTGAAAAATATTCAGCATTTTTATGTGGAGTATAACAAAAGTTAAACCCATAGATGTAGAGATTAGTGTGGTGGTTACCAGGGGCTAGTGGGAGGAGAGGGGCTGGGAAGGTGTTGGTCCAATTATACGCAATTTCAGATAGGAGGAATAAGTTAGTTCAAGAGATCTGCTATACGGTATGGTGACTATCATTAATGTACTATGTTGCTGAAAATTGCTAGGAGTAGAATTTCAGTGTTCTTACCAGAAAAGGTATGTGAGGTAATAAATATGTTAATTAGCTCAATTTCATCTTCCACAGTGTATACATATTTTTAAAAAACATGTTGTAAATGATAAATATATGGAATTTTTAATTAAAAAGAAATGTTAGGAGGAAAGTGAATAAGATTTTGAAGTCACTTACAAAGTAATAGTAATTAGATGAGTAAACCAGTGTGAAAGAAATGTAAAGGCAAGAAAAATAAAATGAAGCTGGTGTCAGGAATAAAATTATTATAAACCAGAAGATCTTACTCAGAGTTCAGCTGCAAATTTGCCTCTGGGATTCCTAGTTGCAAAAGAAAATAAAAGGATGTTATAAATAACATGATCCTAAGTTTCAATATGATTAAAAACAAAACTGGTTTATTTAAAAGAAATACAATGTTGTGAGCAGAGAATCTTCTAGAAGGCTCCCGTGGAGCCTCCTAAAAGAGCAGGCCTGACTGAATAGACTGAAAACAGGCTTACCTCCTCCAAATTAAAAATAAAATAAAGGAACTGACAGAGAAAGTAAGAGTACTGTAACAGAACGGTGTACAAAATTTCCTGAGGTTGACATATTTGCCACAGATAGTCCGTGAATTACAAACTTGAAGTTCATGTAGGACAGATCAGCAGGCGATCAGAACAGCCAGCCTTGGCTAGTTTACTTCCGAGGCGACTTAGTAGGTGTTCTGTCTTTTGTCCTAGGGATGAAATCAGGTCTAGCTTTTGCTCTTTAATATTTTAGACTCATGCAAGGAGCTCCTCTCTCTATTTTTATCTTTTACCTGGCTTTCCATCCACTTGCATATACTGAGATTGGAGGTTAAAAGAAATAAATTAGAAACAGCAGTTTCAGATTACAGCTACAAAATGTGTTGCTGGTATAAGCATGTTTGGTTTTATTTTTGAGGACTCAGCATAGAAGTAGTGAATCCAAATCTTGCTGCTTATTTCCAAAAAGGGAAATACCCTTGGGCTGAAACCTTGAAAACAGGGGGCAGTAAAATGTTGGTAAGTAAAATCTGACTACTCCGTTTCCTCTCGCTGAGGACCTTAGCAACATATTCACAAAGATGTGGAAAAGAAAATACTTTTCTTGATTGTCCCTATTGAGTTCCGGCCTTAGGCTTGAGTGAAGAGGCCATTATTTGCTGGGACACTGACAGGCACTGCTATTTCACCTTTCTACAGGTCATCTGTAAAAGCATAAACTGGGTTACAGATAATTTTTTCCCCTTCTCTGAAAATGTAAGCTACCCACAATGAGTATTTATTTCTTTGTAATTAGACCAAAAATGTTAATTTAAAAAGTGAACTTATGCTAAATATTCCCTTACATTTTATGCATATTATTGAAAATGCTTATCTGTTTTCTGTTCTCTTGTGAACACACTTAACCCACTGAAGTAAATTGTCCGTCATACTGGCCTGCTAATATTAAATGTCTTATTGCCAACAAGTGAATTTAAATCAAACTGCAATTGAATAATTTAAATATTCTGTTTACCAGACCTTCTGGAGTACATGATAGAGAACTAATAAAATTACACATAATGTAATTAGTCATTTTGGGGACAAATTAAGTACCTTTGACTTATTTGTCATGCATCTTTTAGGCTGAACAAAGGTTAGCAAGTTGAAAATAAAATTAACAGCATCATCAGGACTTTGCCTATCAGAGCTATAAGAACATTTGAAATTAATCTGTGCATATGTTTTATTATTCTCAACTGATTGATACTTTGTCATCACAGTACATTTGTAATTTACTTCTTAGTCATTGCAATCCCTGATTTTTACACCAAAAAAGCTTGTTGCCGTGAAGAAAATGGTAGATACTCGTGTTTACCATTAGTATTATTCCTGTATAATTCACAGGTAAGTTCCTTATAACAGTGACTTTATTAAGCCAAGTGAGTTAGGTAATATGTAATCTAAAATCCTTGGTGACAGAAATCTTCCTTAATTATGCCGGTCTGTCCTTTGTGATTTTGATTGCTTTCTTCTTTATTTCTCTGACAGCTTTATTAATCTCTCCAAAGAGGTATAAATAAAACTCCGGTGCCTGGAGGGTTGCTAGGTGCTCTTGTCCTTTTTCTCTTTGAGCCCTCATTACCTTTCTCCACCAGCAGCAATAGAATTGGGTGCATCTTTTTGAGATGTACATAGGTCCTCAATGATTACTGTCACTTTGGCTTTACTAGAATTCTAGCAAGTAAGAGAGATCTAATTGCAATGCAGATGAATCTGCTCCCCTAGAGGTATAGGAATTTACAGCACAATTTAATTTATGACTAGGCTGCTGCTGCTTTTTTATTTTTTATTTTTTGAGAGTCAGTAAGCCTAGTTTAATCATTCTCTGCTGCCAAACACAAATCATAGACCATAGTCTAGGTTTAGGTCTTGCATACAAGATTTTCCAACAAGGCACATAGATAATTTTTAGTTAAAAATTGTGTAGCTTCACATGTTCATTTATCCAACAAGTATTTATTGAACAGTGCCTATGTCAGCCAATATGCAATATTAATTATCTTTCATCTTTAACATGGAAGACAGCTCTGCACTAATTTTTCAAATGTCAAGTTACTTATGCAAGTGTAAATTCTACGGAGAAGTTAGGATGATGATTTCATATTAGAGAGACTTAAGCAGTCTTTTCTAAAGTAAGCAGTCTTTTCCTGCTGTGTGCCTATTTGACAAATATAGCACATATGCTAATTTACTTTAGCTACCTGACATACCAAGGAAACTGGGTTGATCAATTTTTAAAATTTCCACTGGTTCTTTATGAATTGCTGTGCCAGAGGAAAATAACAAGAACTGTTTTATTAAAGTAACACTGGGGTGATATATTAACATGTTTAAGCAAACATAAATGTCTTATCCTTGATTCAACTGTTTAAAAGTATTTATAGTTGGTGGTAAAATAGAGGGCATTATAAACCAACTCCAAGGTCTACCAATTATCTCTAGAGAAATCAGGTAAATAGCTCAAGAGTTCTTTGTAATGAACTAAATAAGAACTAAAATAAGATAAATTAGTACAACCTTTCTGGAGGGCAGTACAGCTATACATATTAAAGAATTTAGAATTGAATACACTCTTTGATTTAACAATTCTGCTTCTAGTACTGCATCCTGAAGAAGAAATAAAGGATGCACAAAGATTGTTCTACAAGGATTTTGATAATAGTGAAAGATTAGAAACAATCTAAATATCCAGTAATTTGAAGTTGGCTAAATAGATTATGGTACCTGTTACTGAGAGAATATTATCAAGAGTTTAAAAAGGATGGAAGAAGGAAGTTGTTTTCATACTCCCTGCATCTGTGATACTCACATGCGCTGTACATGCTCACCAGTAACCTTCCTTATAACACCCAGAAATGGGGCAAAAGAGAAGAGGTACAGAGGATGAAGAAGATCGATGTGTTCATCAGATATCAAAGTAGTAGTTGGGGGACCAGGACAGCCACGTGACACAGAAGAGTTCAGAAGGGAGAGGGCTGGGTGAGTCAGAACTAAGGCCCGTTTCCCAGAGTTCCTGGGAAATGGGGTCGGGTGTCCCATGAGAGGGATGAGAGGTCACTGGATGTCCAGTGTGGAGAGGCAGACTGGGTAGATTGCCTGTTTTGTCAGATGTTTGGTGTTAAAAAAGAGGAATAATCCTCTAAGGCCTGTAGGATAGAGGGTTTTTATTTTGTATTTTTTAGGGAGCAAAGGAAATTGAGTATGTTGTAAGAGAGAGTGAGAAGAGAATGATAATGGCCAATCTGTTTACAGCGCTTATATACTAAGCATCATGCCGTTTCCTGTATACTCATGGTCACATTTAGTCTTTAAAGCAGCCCCAGTTATAGAGTTCGTTTGTCCAGCATTAGAGCTAGTAAATGAGCTAGAGCTAGTAAACTAGCCTTTGAATTTTGACCCCCATCAGTCTAACCAGTATTATGGCCAGGAGTAAGAGAGACACCCAGACTACAACAGCCAGGAGGCTATTTGGTAGAGCAGACTCTGAGAGGAGGGAGTCTTGTGAAGAAGATGAGGAATTGTAGCTTCAATTAGAAAATTCCACAGAGAAGGAACCAGGTCTATTTTGAAGTATTTAGCATGTTGGATTCATTCATGGTTGATGCAGATACAGCCAAGACACAGTACTTGTTTGTGTTTTGTATATTTAATGGCAGAATGGCCCAGCACTCTGAACCTTACCCTCTTTTGCTGTCTAATCATTCAGACCCTGTATCACTTTGTACTCCATATGTCCTTGTAACTATCAGATGCCATTGTACTCCAGGATTAAATTGTATCTTTCCTTCTCCACTAGGTCCTGTAAAACCCATAAGTAAATGTTTGTAGAGAAATTGGGTGCTATGGACAGGAACCCCTGTTTCTATACCACAGTAGTTTGTATGCCTCAGTTCATTTCTACTGTCAACCCACCATTCACTCAGTCTCTTTGTTCTTCAGACATTTCTTCTGTGCTTGCTCTTTTGTGGGCCTGTTCTAAGTGCTGATGATACTGAAATGAAAGCCCAGTGTGCATGGGGGCTGGTGGTAGTTGAAGAGCAGGCAGGGCCATGGGAAGATTTCATATTCTTAGGAATCAGAAGCATTGGAAGTGTTCGTTGGCTGAGGAGCAGAGCCGTGAAGAGGAAAAAGAGGTATTACCTGAGTATGCTTAAAAGGAGATATAAAAGAATGACTTTAGATTCCAAAAAGAGAGATGTTACCCAGATATTAAGAGGTAGGAAGAAACCTGCAAGAGGTCAGCGAGTGAAGAAAGTTAGGTCCCCTGCGGAGCATGGGCACCTGCGAGCGAGGTGTTGAGCTTGCGGAGGACCTTGGAGTGTGGAGTGTGGACCAGCTCCCTGGCGGACGGCAGAGGGCCAGCTGTGCACCGTGTTGGCCTGGCTGTGACGGGAGCCGTGAATTCATAACAAGACCAGTTAACACACTTGGTTTGTTTTCTACCAGCACTTAATGTTAAGATACCTATTGAGCCACTGGAGAAGCCTCTCTTCTCCTCTCTTCTGAATGATCCTCCGCCTCTTCTAATTAGAAGGACATTTATTTGTCTGTGGGAGTAAAATCCTTGGGTCGGAGCCTCCACATTCTGTGAAATTCCTGGCTAACTTAAATCTAGAGGATCCCAAAGACAAAAGTGTAGGTCCATCTGTGACCTGCTGGGGAGACTTGTCTAAACTGTCTCTACTGCGGTGCGTCATCTCCCTGAAAGAAAAGCTGTCACAGTGTCCCGCCCTCTCAGAACACTTGCTCCTTCTTTTTCCAGTGGTTTAGGTTTTGGGCTAGCGGGTTTCCCTGAAGTTTGTGGCTGTTCTGTCAGGCTTCTTGCTTGCAGGTAATGAAAGTGAGCTGTAAGTTATGCAATAAGGCGTTTGTCAGGATATGAGGGAGCTCATAGAGTTCCCTGAAGGGTTAGACAAGCAGACAGAGACTGGACAGCTGGCAGACCACGTGGAAGAGGGTCCCCAAGTCCTGCCGCATGGAAAGTCTGGGAGGAAAAGCGTGGCTGCTGCATCAGCCCGCATTGGGACAGGCTAGGAAGAAAAGAGCTGGACTACTGCTGGCATCTCTGACCAGCATGGTTACAGAAAGCTCCTACCACGAACTGTCCCTCTGCCATCTTTGACATTCGCGTTCTTATCCACCCAAAACGGGTTCTCCTTGCCTTTGCTCCTTGTAGAGAAATTGCTGACTTCCAGTTGAGAGTCTGGAGCGGGTAGCAGGGTTTAGCTCATTTGCTAAGAGCTGAGCTTCAGAAGACACCAGAAAAAGGAGTGTGTGCAATTTTATCTACTGTGATGGATGTGGGCCCTGGTGAGAGTTGAAATATAGGTGGCCATGAAGAATGACAGATCTTCATCACAGCACTGCAGAACGTGGGAGTGAATGTTTCAGGCCTGCTGTTTTGGGAGGAAGAAGTCTTAAGGCAGTAGAGAGTTTCTCTGTAGTGCCCTCGTACCAGATACTCTGAAACTACTTATGCTGAAGATTGAAGTTTTTTGAATTTCTACATGAAATTCATATATGTATGTTACCTGGAAAAATTCAGGGAACAAGAATTTGAAGAGAACACACTTCATTATGTTCCATTGTTATGGGCATTCCACAAATAGATCATTGGGCGTTGAAGGCTTAAATTCTTCTTTGAGTCCTTAGTGCTTTACAAGTTGCCTGGAAAATAGTGGGACCTTAGAAAATATCTGTAGAGTGCATTAATAAATACTTGTTGAATAGTCTTCCCCTTCCTTGTGGATCCCTTGAAACTATAGATAGTACCAAACTGTATATATACTGTGCTCTTTTTCTCCTGTACAGGCACATAAATTTAATGCTGTTTCCCTCTTAACTAAGGATGTCACACACTGTGGCTAAAACTTTAGCAGTTGGAGGTGTAACAGCAAAACTAGCATGTATTTCTTTTTCCTTCACAATTTCACAGATAGAAGCTTCATTACTCTAAATCTTAACAACCTCAGCGTATACTTTTTGTTTTCTTCTGACGCTGAGAACTTTCTTCTTTTCACGTAAAAGCAGCACTTGGTGGTTTCTCTTTGACGGATCTGAACTGGCAGCATCTCTGCTTTCGCGCTTTGGAGCCATCCAATGTAATAGAGGTCGTGTGAACACAAGCACTGTGATGCTGCTGTGATCCATCTTTCAACCAAGGCCACAACTAAGCGGTAAACCAGCCAGTAGTGTGTACTGTGTGGAGAAGATCTCGGGAGGGGCAGAGCAGTGTGAGATTCCATCACACTACTCAGCACACGATATTTAAAACTCATCTGAAATAAGTTTATTTTTCTGACTTGACTTTTCCACTTAGTATCTTTGGACCTCAGTAGGTAACTGAAATGGTGGCAAGGACAACTGTAGGTAAAGGGGGCACTACTGTGACTTCTCTCCGCAAACATGCATTAGGCTTATAATTTGTGTCGAGCACTACGTTGAGCGCTATTGGTGGGACCAAAGTACTTTGACTTAATAGGAAAGAAAGAAGTAGTCAGGAACATGGGCTGGGCTACAAGAAAGAATCAAAATATGAGAATTAGGACCCAGAGTTAAGAAATGCTGCATAAGTAAGAAGTAGATGGCTCTGAGTTGGATTCCCAAGTTTTGATTGGAATTGCGGCTCGCCAGGAGGGCAGAGGGCTGAGTCAAGAGAGATGGTGCGGACAGGGGAAGTCAGGAGGGCGCAGGCCACCGGGAGTGGCATGGGAGAGCTGAGCCCCGAGTGCTTCTCACTCTCTGCTGGCTCCAGCATCTCTATGCCTGCTGCTGTCTTGTTTCTAGGGAAGTTGCACGCTTGCTCTTCTCTAAGTTACTCTAGTGCAAACTCAAAGTGTAGTAAGCAGTTCAATGTCCTGTATTTGGAAAGTTCTTAGAACAGTGTCTGACACACTAAAACTGTATAACCACTTATTAAATAAAAGCAAATAAAGGAAAATATGCCAGGGATTCTGTTTGAATCAAATCGAGCCAAATCCCAGATGTCTTCTTTCACCTTTGACCTTTGTCCTTTCTCAAATGGTGTCCTCTGCCCACCTGCATCAGGTCGTGGCTGCGTTCTTAGCACTGTGTGCAGCACAGCAGCCCAGCCCCCTCTGCCCTTCACAGCAGGCTCATCGTGAATGGGGCTCTGTGGGCACAGCAGCCTGCCACTGGCTTACTCTG
Organism: Hystrix cristata; assembly: GCA_004026905.1. Lineage (NCBI taxonomy): Eukaryota > Metazoa > Chordata > Mammalia > Rodentia > Hystricidae > Hystrix > Hystrix cristata. The sequence goes on along the minus strand of PVJO010002835.1, from coordinate 52,615 downwards.
GTCTTGATCCAGCAATCCCTATCTTGTGACTGCTGAAGCGCTGTTTAAAAAAAAAATTATATCTATCTATATGTGTACACACACACACACACACACACACACAGGCTTTTTCATTGTCCTCAATGAAAGGGTTGATCCAGTTATCTCCTGTCATCACTGTAAATGGAAATTCTAGTTTATGTGTTTTGTGTACTTTAAAATGTATCTTCATGAGAATCTACAAAGGTTCTCTGTTCAACGGGTACAGAAAATGGGGCACAAAGAGTTCAGGGGTTTTTTGTTTGTTTTTTTGTGGGTCATACAGCTGATCAGTAATGGAACCAGAGCTGGAATGTGGGCGGTCTGCCTTCAGAGCTTGTGTTCTCAACCTGGGTCACCCATTTTTTTCTTTTCATAATGTAGGGTGCCTGCTTTATCATCAAAAGTGTTCTTTTAAAGGTCAATCGGGTCCTCACTTTTATATGCTTTCCTTACATCACGGCATACTCTTTGGCAAAAGTCCAGCCTTATAGAATTTAGAAACCGTGTATTCTATAGCTTTTGAATTGGCCTATAACATGGGCAGATTTATTATCAATTCTCCCTATTTTTGTAGGTTTGGATGTTTATAGCTTCATGAACATTTCAGTTCAAATCCTTTGCATTCTGCCAAAATTGTCTGTGTTGTTTTATTTAGTTAAGGTTTGCAGGGATGAAATAATATACATCTAGTAACTGAATCATTTACATGTCTAATATGGAAATAAAAATTTTAAAATCTGGGATCTTTAATTCTAGAAAATGATCGAAACTCAAAAAATTTCCATTTATAGCTGGGCCTGGTGGGGAATGCCTGTAATCCCGGCACTCGGGAGGCTGAAACAGGAGGATCCTCACAAGTTCAAGGCCAGCCTGGACTACATATCAAGACACTTTCAAAAACCGTTCTTTTCCATTTGTGTATTCTTAGGAGTCAAAAAGTCCTTTAGATTATGCCCCCAAAAAGAGGCTTTTATGTACCTTAAATGGCCCAAAACCCCACCAGGACACCAAGGGCCTTCCAAAGTGCTTGGGGAATCCAGCTCCACTCCCCAGCATTCTGCTGGAGACCCAGCCCCACAAGTCACCATCAGCAAGAAGAGTGTCATTGCTTCTGTGCCATTTTAAGCAGATGTGTCTCTTTGTTAAATCCAAATCAGTTTGTTTTTGTTATTTTATTCCTTTAAAAAAAAAAGGGTTTTTTCTGCCTTTGAGAAAATTAAAGGTCTAATTTATATTCCAATTTCTTTTGACAGAGAAAGAGACAAGCATATGAATCTAACCTCATCTGCCAAGGCCTGGAGTTAGAAGCAACAAGATCAGTAAGTGTTCGTTGGGCCCTCCTAGCCCTGGGCTGACCTTTTCTTGGAGATCTGCAGGCTGCTTGGAGTTTGTGGGCCACCCTGGAAACAGCCTGGCCACGCCAGAGTCACAGACTGGGAGGAGGGTCGGTCAGAATCTGCATTCTATAGAATGTAGCATTGCTTTTCCCGTAGCCCAAGAATTTAATAATAAGTGCATATATGAATGGTCATTTTCTTTTAAAGGTTTTCTTAACTATACAAATAATATAATAAAAATTAGAAAATGTAGGAATAGGGAAAATAAAAATCATGTGAATCTTAACTATCCAGAAATTACCTTGTATCTTTCTAAATTTTTCTTTCCTCAGTTAAATATATATATTTTTTACCTTTCAAAAAGGGAATTGTTATTTCATAATTTATAAATTGCTTTTACCCTTTAATATACAGTAAGTGAGCAATAAATATAGGTCATTAACTTTTTAATAGCCACATGACAAAATGAATGTACAGTAAGTTAACCAGTCCATTTCTACGTTTAGAAAATTAAACATTTTTTCATTAGTATAACAGTGCAGTGAACATTCTAGTGTTTTTAAGTCACTAATTTGGATGGAATGACACATAAATTAATAGTTTAGTTTTCTAATTTAAAATATTTTATGAAAGAACTGTAAACAATTTTAATTATTTTCTTGATAATTTAAACTAAGAAATTATCTTTCAAATTTATGATAATTGCAGGTCTATTTTGTTCTGAGGGTTGGACCCAAGGCCTCTGCACTGAGCTACATCCCCAGCCCTTTTTATTTTTTCCTTGGAGATGGGGTTTTGCTGAGTTACCAGGCTGGGCTTGAACTTACAATCCCTTTGCTTAAATATCCCAGAGTGCTACAGGTCTGTCTTTATTATAGCTTCACTTTTTGGTGTGCTCTGTAAATATGGATTTCTTTCCTTCTTTTTTTTCCGTTTTTTTGGAAATGGTCAGCTCATAAGAATCTGTGTGTCTCAAAATTGTGAAAATAGGTGGTTTGGTTTCCAGTTACGTGTTTTTATTCTTCCAATATAGGTTTTGGATGACAAGCTTGTATTTGTAAAAGTACACGCACCATGGGAAGTGTTATGTACGTATGCTGAGATAATGCACATCAAATTGCCCTTGAAGCCCAACGATCTGAAAACTCGGTCCTCAGCCTTCACCCATCTCGGCTGGTTCACTAAAGTCCTCAGTGTGGATGAAAACATCATCAAGCCAGAGCAAGAGTTCTTTACTGCCCCATTTGAAAAGAGCCGAATGAATGATTTTTACATCGTGGATAGAGATGCCTTCTTCAATCCAGCCACCAGAAGCCGTATTGTAAGTCTAAGCTAGATTTAGGTTCTGTCTTGGGGTGATTTGGAACTTGCTATTGAATTATTCGTGGTTTGGTTTGGTTGGTATGGTTTTGGTAAGTATGTATGTATGTATGTATGTATGTATGTGTTTGTTTTTTTGAGACAGGGTCTCGCCATATAGTGTAGGCTGGCCTTGAACTCACTATGTAGTCCAGGCTGGCCTCAAATTTATGGTGATCCTCTTGCCTCAGCCTCTCAAGTACTGGGATTACAGGTGTGTGCCACCATGCCCAGGAGTTTTGGTTTTAAAGGCTGAAAAAAATTTAAAATGCCTACAGATTCCGATTATAGTGTAAATGATGATTAGATTGGTTGGTTCTACTGTATAAATCACGCACTCTATTTTGGAATCTTTTTAGGTTTACTTCATCCTCTCGCGGGTCAAGTATCAAGTGATAAACAATGTTAGCAAGTTTGGGATTAGCAGGCTTGTGAATTCTGGAATCTACAAAGCAGCCTTCCCTCTCCATGATGTAAGTCAAACTGCAAAAATGAAACAAGAGGCCTAACGTGTGCTGTGGTGCCGACAGTAGGGAAGGGCTAATCTTCCTGACCTTAGATTTCTTCCTCAGTAAAATAAAGGTAATAGACTGCAAGGTTACAGGATCCTGTAGAGCAGGAAGGAACCTGACCCTTTTATTCCCCGATGGATCTTGGGCCAAAAAGATGCTCTGGTGAGATGCGTGTGTGAATGAATAAACAATTTTTCTCCTGCAGTTAATGGCTGCAGCAGTACCGATTAGCAGCTACCCTATATTAGCATTTCTGGGACAAAAATATCTACTCTGCCATTTTCTAGTTAGATGACCTTGTAAAAGTCATTTACCTGTTCTGTTTCTTGGTTTCCTTGTCCATAATGTCAGAGTAATAATAGTACTGACCTCACCAAGTTTTATTAGGATCAGTCAATGTCAAATGTTAGTCCCTGGCATATATTTAAGTGTTAGCTATTTTCATAATTACTAGCAAATGCTATTATTAAACAGAAAGGTATGAGTTCTTTATAAGGAAATTACATGTTAGAAATTCTCGCTTACCATTTTCTATACCACAGACTTTTTCTCCCCTGAATTACTCACTTCAGACTTCCCCTGGACTATGCTAGGGATTTTTAAAAGGCACCTGTCAGGTTGTTGTCACAATAACAGACCCCAGATTACTGGCATTTTTCAAGGACTATGTTTGGAGACCACAGCAACCCTTCAAATTCAAGAGTGTATCTGTAACTGATAGCATCTTATACAGAATCAAATATTTAACATGTGGCCCCCCACGCCCTTAGTGATTCTGTAAATGCAAGGGCATTCTATCTAAAGCTGTTTGAAGAAATTTGGTCACTGAAATAAATTAAGTACCATATTATACAGCATTGTTACTTTGTCACGTAAGTTATCGATTTATCTGAATCTGTAAAGAAAAGACTTGAGATTGTTTATTACTACTGTGTAGTATATCCCTTGGTGGACAAAGACAGTATTGAAATGTGTAAGGTAGAAACGCCAGGACCCTAAACTGCTGCTTGATACATATCAATAGGAGAAGTGGAGAAGGAGCTAAGTGGGGAAGCAGATGCTGAGCTTCGTAAGAGGTCCCGTGTGGTTGGCCAGCCCGACAGCCTGTGTGCTTTATTTTTGTGCCCCAGCAAAATTAGCAACTATGGCATAACGTAAACTTCGGGGATACTTGGCACATAGTTGTCCTGAATATTCATCCGGGATGCCACAGTTCACAGTATTCAGGCGGCATGTGCCCCCACTCAGGTCTTTTCTGATAAAGCCTGTATATACAGTGGTCCCGCAGCCAGGCTGGGGGATGAGCCTAACTGGTATTTGGGAGGGAGGGTGGTTGAGGTCTGGCTTCCTGCCAAGGCTTGGCTGGGTGGTCGTCTGGTTCTAGCACACAAAGAAGGAGAATGAGTCGGACAAGAAAAAGGGCAAATCAATTTAAGCAGAGTCAGGAGGTTTAGGGGGTTTTTTTGGTTGCTTATTTTCTACATATTGTCACAAAATAACTGCTAAACTGGGGGACAAAGAAATGTGGTTTTAGAATTGTCCTGTTGCTAACCAGCCGAAGGTCTTTGTGGCCCTGGTGTCCAAGGAGCGGGGCGGGCACTCAGGTGTTCCTCCGTTGTACTGATTTTGGCACTCGAATGGACCAATTTTTCATTGTTTATGACCGCCCTACTTGGGTAATATTAAACGTTCCTGGGGCTCCCCTGAGTTTTCACATTGTACCCCAGTGTTGTAACATCCAAGTATTCGTCTCCACCCACATTTGCAAAGGGTCCCCAAAGGGGGACTGTGATAAGCCTGATTTAGAATCACTAAAAATTAGGTTGTATATCCATTGCTTCCAGCAAGTGAGGGTCCCTTTTTCACAAATGTGTCTGAAGTATTAAGGTCATATTTAGTGAACAGATTTGTGATTATGATGCTCATTAGTTTCGCTCTGCTCCTCAGTGCAAATTTGGCCAACAGTCAGAGGATCCCAGCTGCCCTAACGAGCGATACCTTCTGTACAGGGAATGGGCTCACCCTCGGAGCATATACAAAAAGCAGCCCTTGGATCTTATCAGGTGAGTAGGCGTAGAAAGCGCCCTTCTGGTGTCTAAGTGTGACAGTACTCAAAGGATGTTGCCAACCCAGCAAGCTGGCACAGAGCTCTGAGCTGGGTTTCTATCGAGGCTTCCTTGTGTGGGCAAGACCAATTGACTCATCATCCGTGAGGCTCAGGGCCCAATCCCTTCACAGCCCCGCAGGTCCAGCCAGGATCACGTGGCTCAGAACCCCGACTCGCTAATCGTCTGATTGGTCTGTCCTGGCTGAGCCCATCCTAAGTCATCTCATTAGCACAAACAGGGCCCACAGGACTCACCTCACAGCACCAACTCTCGTGCATAGCCCAGCAGGCCTGCCATGAATGAAAACACCCTCCTGTCTGTCCGAAGGCTCTAAGGGCTTAGAGAGTTCTTTCAGGAATTGAGAATAGAGAACAGAGCCCTGCCAAATTCTTTGTTGTAGAGGAATAAATGTTAGATTTAGCTTATATTGCATGGTCAGTCCTATACATTTTCCCTCCTTTTCTGAATCTATTAAAAACCACATCATTGTATCTCACAAGAAATAGTGAGTAACTGAGAGCTTGTCTTTGCAATGCACCAAAGCTGGCTGCTGTCTAAAAGCTAACGTTGTTTGGGCAAGGTGGAGGATCCTCACTGCTGGAGGGAGGAAGGGAGGGAGACAGACGGACAGAGACCAGAGAAATGCAGATGAGCAAATAACAAATTAATAAATAGAAAACTCTTTAATTGAAGTAAAATAAGAGAATGATGAGATAGGGGATATTAAGAACCGTTGTCTTTGAGTAGCTGACATGTGAGCTGAGACATGAGTAGCGAAAAGGATCTAGTACTTTGAGGATTTCTGCTGGCAGCTAAGTGCCCGCACTTTCTCTTGACTTCTCACTGCCACGTGCAGGAGGAGGGAAAATGCTTTACCTCTGTAGGGAGAGTTCGTAAGACACTTGAATAGTTTGTTTTACATTTTATTATGGGACATACACAAAAGCGGAATAGTGTGGCGACCCTGAGCGAATGTGTCACCCAGGTGCAAAAGTCCTAAACTCAGCCCTTCCGGTTCATCGTCTTCTCTACCGCCTTCCCTTTTCCTCCACTGGATCATCTTGCAGCAAATCTCAAATATCGTATCATTTCATTAACATCTGTTTCTAAATCTTTCAGGTTTTTGTTTTGTTTTGTTTTGTTTTTTCAGACAGGGTCTTGCTATGTGTTTCAGTCTGGCCTTGAACTCATTATGTAGCCCAAGCTGGCTTCAAATTCATGATGATCACCCTGCCTCAGCCTCCCAAGTGCTGGGATTACAGATGTCCACCACCACACCTGGCTCTAAATATTTTAAACACAACCAGAAGAAGGATGATTCCTTAACATCATCAAATAATCAGTGTTCAAATTTCCTTACTTGTCTCAAAAAGCATTCATAGTTTTTTAGTTCAAATCAGGATCCAAAATCCAAATGTTGCAACTACATAAAATATCTCAGATTTTCTCTGTTTTTGTGCTTTGTTTCTTGTTTTCCATCCAGTTTTTGCAAGAGTTCGTTGCATCCAGTTTTATCCCCCCCGTGGTGTTGCTGATACTGCCACGCATGTTCCTATGTCCTGTGCATCTGCCTTCGTTAAGGGATGTGATCCTCATCCAGGAGTTTCATCGCTTTGTGCAAAATACTTGGTACATGGAGTTGGATGCTTTTATCAGAAGGAACATAATATCCAGTCGTCTCTCTCTATGATGCTAGCAGCCCTTAATTAATAATTCGTGCTTTGGCCAGGTGTTGTGGTACACACCTACAGCCCCAGCACTTGAGAGGCTGACACAGGAGGATCACTCTAAGTTCAAGACCAGCCTGATCTACAGAGTGAGACTCTGTCTCAAAACAAAATAAAACAAAAATTCTTATCTTTTAAAATTATTTCATAGGGATTTCGTTTCAGAATTTCATTTGATCAGACTCTGATTTCCTCCTCCCTCATTTACTAGCTGGATTAAAGTCCCGAAGAGATACTTTTATTAATCCCATTTACCCTGTACAGTAAGATTGTAAATGAAGATAATTGTACATGTGTAAATACCCTCAGCCATTCCTGGTCCCCGTGGGGACTGGTTCCAGACCCTCCAAGAATAGGGGGATGCACAGATTTTCAAGTCCCTCGTATAAAATGGTGTAATATTTGCAATACTATAACCTATGTGCATATTCCCATATACTTTAAGTCATCTCTAGGTTATTTATAATACCTGTACAATGCAAATGCTGTGTAAATAGTGGTAATACTCTATTGTTTAGGGAATAATGACAAGAAAAAAAGCCCATGCACATTCATTAAGCAGATATTCTTTTTCTCCCAGTATTTTCGGTCAGTAGTTTGTTGAATCTGCATGCAGAACCCCTGCATGTGAAGGGCTGTCCCTATTTAAGGCTGACATCTGTGTGAACTTTTCATTAATCTCCTTTTGTATTAAATCTATATCATCTGTTGCCAGGGTGGCAAGTCTTAATCGGTAAAAGAGAAACACTTTTCCCACTATTTTAAGTACATTTTGCTAAGGGGAGCCCATTTAACTATTCTCTGTCCCTGATCCACATAGTTTTCCCCTCGTTGCTTCACTAGTAACCCTGTAAGCATCCAGGCTGTGGACTTTCATCTGTGGTTCCCAAGCATTACCAAAAGGGAAGCAGGCTCCTTCCCAAAACACAAACCAAACAAACTGGAAAGAGCAGCCTATAGGAAAAAGACTGCACTAGCAAAGAAAGAAAATTTCCCCTCCAAACTCCCATTTTCACCATCAGAGAAAAGAATATGTGTCCACAAGACAAGGGTAGAATTCTATATAAACATCATTGTGAGAGTAAAATGTAGCTCATGGAAATTAAAAATGTGATATTAAAACTCCGATAAAAAACATCCAGGTTGAAAGGTGTCTGGAGGTATTTATTCAAGGACTTGAAATTGATAGACTACTTCCAGGGTTTCAGCTTACTGAGGAAATTATACAGCAGGGGAGAGGCTGGGGTTGAATTTGTTGATAAGCACACAGAACGTTAAGCAATGAACCATCAAGACAATTATTAACTTGAGGGAAAGCAAAATATTGGGCAGGAGGGAAAAAGTAATTATAGCAGATGACTTGAGTCAGCTGCAAATTGTGAATCATGATAATGTAAAGCAAGAGTATTGATCTAACCAAAAATTATAAATGTTGAAAGAATGGACACAGAGATGTGGACACGTGATGAGGCAGGAGGTTGAAAGAGAGCTTTACCCTCATATTCCAGACTGGAAGGTCAGTGCTGATACCCAAAACTGAGACATCCGTAAGTAGCACTTCATGTTAGCAAGGTGGCACCAGTGCTCAGAATCGGCTCTAAGAGTTGAAAGTGGGTGCTGTGGGCAGCAGGAGATGGGGAAGGGCTTGAGGACGGTGCCCTAGACTATCCGACACTAATGAACGTACACCTGTAACTTCACCCAATCAGAGCCAGTTTTATAAGGTTGATGTTGCGAGTTGGATGTTTTCAGCAGAGACAGTGATCAGCAGATATCTCATCTGAAGGGACTTCATTATTCCCAGCTTCTGAGACTAGGAGACAGGTTTCCGTGTGAGACTTGGAAAACATTTCCAGCCTTGCCTGCAGTGTGACAGGAATGACCTGGGAAGTAGTGACTGCTCTGTCACAGTAAACACCCAAGTAGGGATTGTGTGGTCAGCTCTCAAAATACGGTAAGATACTTTTACTGTTGAGAGATCGGAGCAGGCAATTTCTCAGATTCTTTCTGATTTTAAATGTGACATTTCTAGGATAGATGGCTCACAAGAACTGTATTAGTCCGTTTCTACTACTGTAATGAAATATCTGAGGTTGGATATTTTATATGAAAAGAGGTTTATTTTAGCTCACAGCATAGAACCAACTCTTAGGAGGGTCCCCTGGCTGCATCATGTCTTGGCTTTAAAAGGCCCTTTGTTTTTGTCTTCTTTTTGTTTTTGTTTGGTGCTGGAGATCGAACGCAGGGCATTGGACTTGGTAGCCAAGTGCTGTACCACTGATCTACCACTGAGCTAAATCCCCAACCCAAGAGGCCTGTTATGAGGGAGAGATCCCATTACAGGAAGCCAGAGAAAGGGGAGGAGCTGGTCTTGCTCTTTTTATGACGATCTCTTGGGAGAATCAACTCATAAGACCTACTTAATTCATTCTGAGGCCGATGCCCTCCATGACCTCCCACTAGGTTCATGAAGATCACACCACCTCGTCACACCTCCACACTGGTGACCAAGCTCTAACACAGGCACCCTTAGACGACACACTTAACCCAGTGTCTGAATCGTAGCAATAACATATTACGGAAAGCATAACAGGAAACGTGTTGAGGCATCTCACACCCACAGCCAAGGTTTTCTCTCCCAGGCATGTCCTGAGCTGCCGTTTGTTGGCCATCTCTAAGCCAAACAGCAAAGCTCAGTCCCAGGAGATGAGCTTTGTTCCTCTTGTCTCCTAATCTCACATTGGCCCCACCCTTCCTTTTCCTCCCGGTTGTGGCCTTCAGCCCAGCCGGAGCTAGAGCTCATGCTGCTGGGCGCAGTCCTTCAATTTGCCACCCTCCAACATATCTGAATATGTTAACCTATTTAAATAGGAAATTATAATGACATATAGAGAAACACAGTATTTCAGTGTACTTGAATCTTCACTGTGTGAAAATGGAGTAAACTCTTACAATATAATTTTCCTTTTGACCAGTAATGCTGCCCCAAAAATGTACCACCCGGGGCAGACCGCCCCCTACACCACACCCAGCTACACTCCTGCTTCAGCCAGTCTTCTGGCTGGTGGCTGATCCAGCTCAAGACTCCAAGTGGTTCTCAGAACTAAGTCCCCGCTAGGTAAAACCCAAGGAGTGCAGCCCAGCTCAGAGCCCAGAGTCTCATATAGGCCTCAGAGCTGAGGAAATGTACAGACTCCACAGCTCAAGACCAAGATGCAGATGCAAATCCATCTAAGTCACCAAACAGTCACTTCACTGTTTTCTCCTCACCCCTAAAACTTGCTTTCTGCCGATGCACTTGGCCTCCCTCTCAGGAACAATTCTGGCCCACTTCTTGCTGTCCTGCCCTTTTCTAATCTCACCTACCCAGCCTCTCCCATTTTACCCAGAGCACACTATTGATCAATTTTTAAGGCGTAGAAAATTACAGAAGTCCTAGATAATAGGGAATACATGGTGGTCATAGCCATCCTCCCCACTCCCGGTCTCATGTGAGTTTTATAAAATTGTGGTCAGAGAGACATTCCAATAAGCTTAGTGCAGTGGTCCCCTTATCCACATTGCGTTTTTGACAGCTTCAGTTACTTATGTTCCACGGGAGAAAGGATGAGTACAGTACAAGATACTTTGAAAGACCACATTCACATCACACTCATTATGGCATAGTACTATAATTGTTGTATCTTATTATTCATTATCTCTTATTGTGCCTATGTATAAATTAAACTTTAGCATAGGTGTGTATATACGTATATGGAAAAAGCATATGTAGGATTTGGTATTCTCCAAACAGTCAGGCATCTACTGGGGGGGTCTTGGAATATATCCCCCACAGATCAGGGGGACAACTATATTATCATCAGTCATTCTCTTGCAATTGTTTGTGATTTGTATTTCCTCCAAAAGAAGTTCCCTAAGTACATAAAGGTAGGTAACTGAGCAACTTGTCCATTTGTTTTGTTCATATTAAAAATAATCTTTTGGACAGAGTGTAAAACAGTGCTAACATTTACAAAGAACGATGATCATACTTTATTTGTTCCATATTCAGCATTTTTCCCTGTCTTGTTCTCTTTTCAATTTACTTTGCTTCACCTGGCAAATCAGTGGTAATGATCAGTACTTGTGCAATATGTAATATGCCTTTAGTTTCATAAACTCCAGGGTCTGCTTTGAAGATGGGTATGTCTTAAGTGTGAATTGAGTGAGAAGCGTATGTGAAGCCGCCTTTATTTAAAATCAGAAAGTAGTATTAGGGTGAAGGTGCTGAGTGACTGTGTCTTCTAAAAATAGTTTGTCTGTCTTCAGGAAATATTATGGAGAGAAGATCGGAATCTATTTTGCTTGGCTGGGCTACTACACTCAGATGCTCCTCCTGGCGGCCGTCGTGGGCGTGGCCTGCTTTCTCTACGGCTATCTCAATCAAGACAACTGTACATGGAGGTAACCTCAACCTCTCTCTGTTCATTCCCTGTTTCCACACTGAAAAGATGATTAGACATAAAATTATCTTCAGTGTTTTAGACTGTTGGTTAAAAAAAAAAAAAAAAAAACCATTGCCTTGGATGATGTATCCTTTGTTCTGAGTATAATAACCAAGTGAATCAGAAAAAAAATTCTCAGATAATCCAAGCCAGCCTCTGACAGGAATATTACCCCCAGGAAACACGCCAGTATTTTGAGACAATACTTTGTTTGAAAAAGGAGGCCTGGCGGGAGTATCGCCCTTGAACTTCTGGCCCCAGAGGAATGCTCCAGTCAGCTCTCCAGATGCAGGCCGAAGAGCGGCTTGGATTTCTTCAGGGTTGCAATGGGAAAACTGGTGAAGCTGGTGTTTTTTGGTTTTTAGCAATGACTTCATATTCTGTATTAAGAATTGTGTGTTTAAAAACTCAACCAGCCATTGTTTTGTTGTTTGCTTTTCCAATATTATTCCTTACAACGTCAGAGGAAAAATAAATGACAGATAGTTTGTTGTGTTTGATGCTAGAATTCAGACACCAGCTGCACTCTCTAAAGGGGAAGTCCCCGTTGCCAGAGCACTCTGATTTCACCACCGCTGCTCCGAGTTGTATGGTCATGCTTTTGGTGCTTTTGGTGTGCCCGACCTCCAGAAGGGGTGCAGCACTGGCCCAGACACTTTTCTCTTGATCATCCGGCCTCTCGTCAGATGTGACAGCCGGATAAGAATTTCTGGGCACCAGTAATGAGTTGATGACCAAAATTTTCAATCCCAGAGCGTATCAGCCTGGCTTCTGACACAGCGTCTCCATGGCAGCCCTGACGCACAGTAAGTCCCTGCTTCACTTAGCAGCAGATTCGGGACCTTTTGTGCCCATTACAGCTTCTTAGCTGAAAAGCTGCAGATGGCTTTTGAGGTGTTTTACCCTCTTCATTGAAAAGGAGTTTGGAGCCGGAGGCTCATTGATGATGCCTTTTCCCTGAATTTTTCTTTGGCCTCTTCATTGTTTTCTCTATCATTCCAGCTTAAAAAAAAAGAACAAACGCATTTCAAAAGGGCATTTTCAGAGTGAAAAGTTGTATTTTTATAAGGGTTTCAAGCGGCTGTTCTTATTATACCTATTTTATGAAATCACCGTGACAGCCACATCACCTATTTCCTGCCGTTTCACACAGATTAATGTATAGAAGATGGAAGGAGGATGTTGGGAATATACTCCCTGTGGTCAAAACTATTTGGCTTTAATTATAAATACCTTTAAAATGTTTGGAAGACATAAATTGTAAGTATTTTCAATTCTGTTACATACTTGGTAGACTCAACAAGAATAGAAAATACATTCAAAATGTAAGGAATAATGATCCATCACCTGATTTAAGGAAAAGAAGTCAGGTGTGGTGGCACATGCTCATAATCCCAGCACTCTGGGAGGCTGAGACAGGAGGATTGCATGTTCAAGCCCTGAGCTCAGTTCCTAAGACAGGGACAGAGACAGACTGAGAGAGGAAGAACATCATTGCTGCCTTTCAGTTTTTGTTTAGTTTTGTCCCTTCCCTTTCCACTTTGGAAAAACTACTGTACTAAATTTTGTATTTAAAAATCCTTTGTATTTACCTTAATAGATTTAAGTTTGTGCGACTTTGAAAACATATATGTATAAATTCAAGATACTACAGCTATTTCCTCCTATAAAAATGCCTAAAGTTTACATCCTATTTTTAAAAAGCTTTATTGAGATATAGTATCACACACCCATTTAAACTGTAAAATTCAGTGCACTTTAAATATACTCTCAGATTTTTGCATCCATCATGACCACCTAATTTTAGGACATTTCATCTCCCCTAAAAGAAACCAGTGCCCATTAATGGTCATCTCCTAACCCCCCTCTGCCTTAACCTTTGACAACGACTGATCTACATTGTGTTTCTGTGGATTTGTCTGTTCTGGGCGTTTCACACAGTGGAACTATAGCAGTATGCGGTCTTTTGTGACTGTCTACTTAGTACTTCATTCCTTTTGTAGCCAAACAGTATTGGCTGTATGGCTGTGCCACGTTTATCCACTCATCATGTGGTGGACTTTGGGTTTACTGACACTCTTTGGCTGTTATGAATAGTTCTGTTGCGACTGTTCATTGACAAGTTTTTGCGGCGATACAGAGTTTCAAATCTCTTGAGAGGATAACAGAAAAATGGAATTGCTGAGGTGTGTGGTAGCCCTGTGTTTAAACATTTTGAGGAACTGACCAAATATTTTCCAAAGTAGCCGCACCATTTTACATTCCTGTCAGAAATGTGTGAGGATTCCAGTTTTTCCACATTCTAGTCAGCACTTACTTTATAGTTTTTGTTTTTTAATGTTAACCATCCTAGTTGGTGTGAAGTGTGTTGTTGCTGGTTTTTATTTTTCTCATGTCAGTGATGTTCAACATCTTTTCCTGTACTGTGATTAGATAGCTTCTTTGGAAAAACGTTTGTCCAAATCCTTTGCCTACTTTAATTGTGTTGTTATTGTTCAGTGGTAATGTTCTATATGTATCTAGGCTAGAAGTGCCTTCTCGGATATTGTCTTAGTCTGTTTGGGCCGCTATAACAGAATACTGTAGACTGGCTAATTTGTAAAGAACAGAAATTTATTTCTCACAGTTCAGAGGGTGGAAGTCCAAGATTAAGGTACCAGCATTAGGTGTTTGGTGCAGGCTGCTTCCTCCAGAAGGAACGCGGTGTCCTCACATGGCAGAAGTGAAGAGGGCAGAACTCCCCATCAGCTCCTCTGAATTGCATTAATTGGGGGTAGGGGGGGTTCCAGGGAGTTCTCACAGACCCACTTCTAAATACCGCCACACTGGCAACTCCGGAGCTTTGGAGGAAACACATTCAAACCAGAGCAGATATACTAAAGATAGTCTTTGCCATTTTGCGTTTTTTCACTTTCTTAGTACTCCGGAGCTTTGGAGGAAACACATTCAAACCAGAGCAGATATACTAAAGATAGTCTTTGCCATTTTGCGTTTTTTCACTTTCTTAGTGGTATCCTTTGAAGCATAATAAATTTTCATTTTTATGGCATCCAGTTTACCTGGTTTTTTTTTTTTCCTTTGGTATTTGTGCATTTAGTATCTTATCTAAAGATCAGTAACCTAGTCATGATTTTCAGTGTTTCTCTTCTAAGAGACTTACGGTTTCAGGTGTGTAATTCGTTTCGAGTTAATTTTTGTAAATAGTATAAGGTAGGGGGCCCAACTCTGTTCTTCTCATGTACGTATCCAGGTGTCCGAGCACGATTTCTGAAAAATATCTTTTCTCCATTGAATTGTTGTGGCACTCTTGTTGAAAATCAGTTGCCCTAAGTATGAGCGTTTATGTATTCTCGCTTCTTTTCCAGCGATCAACATGTCTGTCCTTTATTCAAGCACCATGCTATATTGATGACTGTGCTTTGTAGTCAGTTTTGAAATTAAGAACTTGCAAGTCTCGTCTTCTTTTTTTAAGATTGCTTTGGCTATTCTGCATTTCCACACAATCTTTATTGACTGCTTAGTTCTCCATGGTTTAGGGCCGTACTTTTCTGTTTCTTGTAGTTTTTATGTTGAGAGTTTAGCCTTTTAAATATTATAAGATAGTGAATACAGAAATCAGATTTTCCCTCCTCCTCAAGGTTTGTTGTTGCTTTGTTTTCTGTTATCAGTGTTGCTGTTCTTTGTCCAATTACCTCCCTGGACTAACTCTGTAAAGTATGTATTCTTTGTCATGTATAGCTACTAAAGTCTGTGTCTAGTACATTTAGTTGTTAGCTAAAGATTGGATAGGCCAATGATTTCATTAATTGCTGGCACCAGTAATTTCCTTTTCTCTGCGTGTGTGTGTCCAAGTATGTTGAACACTCAAAACCTGTGTTCAGAGATCCCTTAGCCTTGCTCTGTCTTGCTTGTGCACAACCTCACGGTTAGCCAGAGGTGACGGATTATAGTTTTCTTGGATCTTTCCTGTCCTGCACATGCACAGGGCCTTCTACAATCCCCAGCCCCTTGCGGATACCTTAGTTCCTAATTCTTCCTTTGACGTTCCGTGCTTACCTTCTTGTTAACCTGTACTGGTATCATGGCCTCAGGCAGTCATAATGTTAAGTAATTTCTGCTGATGTCTTTCCACAGACACTGTAGGAGTTGTGCCGTTTGTACAGTTTGAGCTCTGCATATAAAGTTAAAGAACGACAAATTCTGAGCGTTGAGCTTTTTTTCCATGGCTCTACTAGAAAGGTCAAATATTGACAATTCTCTAGGAATGGGATTTGGAGTAGTTCTAGTGTACCTCTACCCCATTCGGTGACTGCCAGTTCACTGCTCTTCACAGCTGCCATGGTTGTGAGGCTGCTGGTTTGGAAGGCTGACATGAAGCTGGGGAGATAGGGCTGGGAACTGGTCAAGTTAAAATGCCCCGAAGCTGACTTGGGGTGGGGGCAGTATTGGGGATTGAGCTCAGGGCCTTTGTACTAAGCTACATTCCTAGTCTTTTTTTCATTTTTTATTTTGACACAGGGTCTCACTAAGTTGCAAAGCCTGGACTCAAACTTGCGATCCTCCAGTCTCAGCTTCCCGCAGTGCTGGGATTACAGGCACATGCCATTGAGCCTGGTTTAGCTCACTAGTCTCATAAAGATTTAACCAATTTCCCTCAAATAAGTGTTTCTTAGATCACTACAAGCATTGGGTTTATATTCAAAGTTCTACAAAGACTTATCTTAACAATTTTAAATATTCCAGTGCATAATTCTTTGCCATTATTTTTGCATGTTACAAAACTGTTACCACTTCTTTGTGTCTAATTTTTTCCCTTCCTTTAGTAATGTTTTTAATGATATTCTTTCTTTCAAAAAAATCTTAAATATATCAATATTTTCTTTATGGTTTATGCTTTTTGGTTTCATATGGATGAAATTTCTCCTTACCCTGCGGTCAGCTGTCCTGTCCATTGCTAATAAGTTGGTGCTGTTGGCGTTCTCATTTTCCACCTGACAGTGATTTGCATGTGATGTGAGGTTTAATTTCTGGTTTTCTCAGATGGATATTCTCTTGTGGAAATGTCACTGTTCACTTTAGTGATTGCTGCACCAACTTTGTCCTAAGTCCGTGTTTGTACAGGCAGAGATCTGTCTCTGATCTCTTTATTTTGTTCAGTTGGTTGATTTTCTTAACCTGTGCCAGCAATGTAGCTCTTCATTCAGTATTTTTTGACTATTCTGAGCTTATGTTCTTCCATGGACTTTGTAGCTTAAGGAGAAGAGATGGGACATCTTTAAACATTAATTCTTCCAAATTATGAGTATCATAGGCTAGGCCTTCTTCACTGGCTTCTGAACAAGTTTTAAACTTTGGCCATATAAATCTTAACATATCTTGGTCTGGATTTGTCTCCAGACACTGTATACTTTTTAAGCTATTGAAATTGGCACCTTAAAATTATTTCCTAATTATAGAAGGTGTATCAAGACACATTTTGTTTTTCTGTGCTTACGTATATTTTGTACACTGATTTGGTGCCCAGCAAACTTTACTAAGCTCATTAATTCTACTAACTTAATCAGTAAGTTCCACTGAATGGTCTCTATAGACAATCACATAATCTACGGAAGTTTTGTTAGGCAGGTCTGGAGGCATATGCCTGTAATTCCAGCATGGTGGGAGGCTGAGGCAGGAGAATTGCAAGTTTGAGCCCATCCTGGGCAGCTTATTAGCTTAGTGAGACCCTGTCTCAAAATAAGAAATATTAAAGAGGACTGGGAATGTAGTTAGTGCAAGTACCCTGGGTTCAATGCCCAGTACCACAAAAACTTTTTTTCTTTCTTTCTGACCAGTTTTCATGACTTTATTGTTCTTTACTTATTGTGCTGGTAGGAGCTTCTAACTAAGTGGTGGTATTAGGACCCTTTGTCATATTCCTGAGAAAAAGGGAATATTTTCAACATTTATTTTAATAACTATATATGATTTTATAGGTCTTATGTAGCAAGCTTTTATCAGGCTAATGAAGTTCACTTCTTTTGCTAGTTTTACAAAAATACAGTTTAGTTTTGTTCCTTATGAATAGATGGTAGATTTTGTCACGCTGCTAGAAAGTAAGTTCTTTAATTAACATTTGAAAATTTTTATTTTGCTTTAGCAAAGAAGTTTGTGATCCTGATATTGGTGGCAATATCATAATGTGTCCTCAGTGTGATAAGCTTTGTCCATTCTGGAAACTCAATATTACTTGCGAGTCCTCAAAGGTAATTTTTATTATTCTAAATATTTACACATAAATGAAATTTTTTTTTATTCTAACAGTCACTTAAGTGTAACATAGAAATTATATCTCTTTTTCCTCGGAGGAATTAGGAAAGGTGTTTTTCAACTAAACTTCCAAACAGTGTGGAAGGTAGCGTGTTATATGTGTTTATTCTAACTCTTTCACAAATAATAGAGATTAAAAACCTTATCTAAAATCTTGGAGAGTCAGTGAAGAAACGATGGAATTGAAACTAAGTATTTCAGGTAATCAAAACAGTCTCAAATCCAGCTTATTTTATGAATACTTTTTAATCGATTTATTATTCTAAGTATTTTCCTTAATTCAAGTGAGTAGAAATCTAAAACTGGTACCTAG
This sequence comes from Hystrix cristata, assembly GCA_004026905.1. Classification (NCBI taxonomy): domain Eukaryota; kingdom Metazoa; phylum Chordata; class Mammalia; order Rodentia; family Hystricidae; genus Hystrix; species Hystrix cristata. The sequence goes on along the minus strand of PVJO010002835.1, from coordinate 34,445 downwards.
GAAATTCATGAAATTTGTGAAATTTGTGTTTTCTTATCTTTTTAAAGTGTGGTGAAATTATGCTTGGATTTTTAAAGACCTTGCTGGTCAGATTTAGACTATATGTGTATATGGTTTTGTATGTAAGTGATAAAAGATGTTTGTCTCAAAACATCCTCACTGAACACATCTAGCTCCCCTTATTCAGTCCAGCTGTTTGAGCTCTTAAAATCCAGGAGGTTTAGGATGTGCGTGGAGATCAGAAGGCGCTTACTGGAAAGCAGGCTGGAAATTCCACAGAGAAGTGGAGGAAGGTGGTCACCTTGCTTCAGCGCATCTTCCTGGCAGCTCTGACATACTGTCTCCCCTCATCACGATCTTGTCCTGCCAGGAGAGTTTAGGAATCAGTATCTGGCTCTGGAACATTCTGACCTACTGCGTGTAAATCCGATGCTAACAGAATGGTTATTTTATACTTTTCCAAGTTCTTGTACAGTTCGATGTTACTGCTTTTGATACATACACCAACCCTGTGTGATAGGTAAAAATAGAATATCTGCATTTTACAGATGAAAACACTGACGATCAGAGATAGAATAATCTACTTAAGGTCCCCCACTAACAATTGGCCAAGCATTGATGGCAGGTCTACATTTCTTGCCATTGCTGCATCCTTGACAGCTGGCAGTGCCACCAGCCACTTCACTCCCCAGTCCAGATTTACATTTGAAAATTTATTTCCCCACTCAGTTCAGGGGATTTCAGGGGATTGTCAACACAGTTTTTGTTTTTTTTTTTTTTTTAATGAATTAAAGTAGACCTGCCGCCCCCACACCTAATAATATCTTCTAGATCATGCAGAGTAAGACTTGAAGATGGTAAGAAGGGAGCTGCTTTCCAGTGATGTTGGCTCACATTAAAGGTCACTGTTAGCACACATCTGGAGGCCCTGGGTTTAAGGCAAATGGCAGCGGTAATACTAGAGACAAATGTACTCTGGAAAAAATACAAGTAGAAAGTCCACTTCCCTTGAGCAGTTCTGTCTCACTTCCTGTCGCTCCTCTCCTCTCCTTCCTTCTGCTCCGCCCTCAGCATGTGACTGGCATGTCTCTCTGTACAATTCTCCCCATTGTTTTGGAAATTAATGAGTCCTTGGTTTTAGTTCAGTTTCTTGAAAGATCTGTTGATTCTTGCCAGTGTGATTTACAAAAAGGAAACATAAAAGAATATGAAAAAAATGAAGTGGAAAAGAAAGTTCAGAAAAAGGGCGCATTTTCTAGCTTTACTGTTTGTTGGTTAATTCAGTCAATCCTTTCTTTCTTCATCTATTTCTTTACATAATTACTACATGTTTTTGAAAGAGACAGAGTAGTCACTAATTGATACGTTTACTAAAAGGATTAACAGATTGAAAATAGTAGTATAAAATCAGGACCAAGGAAATGAATCAATTACGCAAACAATAGGACTGATGCTTTTTATTGTGATTACACATTAAAAAGGAGTTTTAGCTTTGTGCCTAGTGCGATAAAAGGAAAACCTGATAAGTTCTAATATTTTGCTCTTAGAAATATGTTAAGTTATAAAGTTTTTATTTTACTCCTTTGAAGGGAGCGTTGAAAAGTTGTGATGGGTTTCTCTGCTTAAAGCCACCCGGCCTTCACATGCAGCACCCTCTTCCCTGGCTTCATGTGACTCAGTGCTGACTCAGGGCTGCTCTTAACCTGTGCTGTCTGGCCTTCTCTGTGCCTCCAGCCAAGCAGGCCAAGTGAGGCTTCTTATTAAGAAAGTCCCTTGCTTGTTTTCTCCCCAGTTCCCCTTTCCATGTGGCTCTCCTGGGACACTAAGCAGAGAAGTGAAACATCTCATTCTTTCTCCTGGTTTCTTGATTCTCACGCATGTTGCAAAGATTTAAACTTCATCCAGCCCTAACTCCCCTCCTCCAAGTGCGAAGCCTGTCACTCCCCTTGAGCTAGACAGCCAGTGATACACTGTCCCTCACCGCTTCTGTTTTTCTCTCTACCCTGACAGATTGACTTTCCCAGAGAGAAGAGCTGAGGTTTCACTCATAGTATTTTTTATTTCCAGAGCAGGTGGGCAGAAGTGGTTGGGCAAATAGGGAAGTATCAGATAGAGAAAGGGTTGCAATGATCCCTAAAATGGGAATGACCTTGGAGAGAACCTTTCATTTATAACATGCAGAGATACTTTTCATAAGAATTTTCTTATAATTTACAATAAAGGTTAAAGCATAACATTAAAAGACAACGTGGAAAAGATGATTGCGTAAGACTCAAAACTAAAAGATTTGAAATATGTGGTTCACAGAATCCCAAGACTGGAGGAGTAGGCAGAGAGCATTGTTCCCCTAGAGCAGTCATGTATTTATTAATTCTGCCTTCTTTGAGCTGGAATTTTTAAAAGAATGAGGAAATTCTGGATGATGCTTTTTGATCAAGATGTATGTAGATGATCAAGGGGACATTTATATGCTTTGGGAACCAGATGGATGAGAGGATGGCTAGGTTTTTTGTTTTTTGGTTTTTGGGGTTTTTTTAGTAAAAATAACATGACTAATGTTTTCCCGTAGATGACAGTTTACCTACTCTGCAGGAGTATAAAAGACAACCCCCAAAAATTATGTAAAGCAAAGCAGACTGAATTTTCTTTAGCATCTGAAAAGTTTGCTTTGTTCAGCCCTAGCTTCTTTTTCTACCCAATCTTCATCTTTTCATCTAACCTATTATAAAGTAGATATGTCTTTGCCACTGCCATTGTCTTTACAGTTTTAAGAAATGTAAAAATGCTTATTGACAAAAAATTTGTAACCAACTGGAAGATTTTCCAGGAAGTCATAGATGGGGGTGAACTATTTAAGAACAAGTACTAGCAAAGAGACCAGACTTAGCAGGACTAGAGAATAGAGCTTTCTTTGGCTCTGTAGAATGTCTGTGTTTTATCATTCATGGTATTTGCAGTGGTAGAGAGAAAACACCTGTGTATCTTTATCCCACTGAATGCACCTGCCAGCCACAAGATGAAAGCCACCTTTGGGTTTGAGGAAACAGGGCTATTCTGGAGGAGAGCCATCTCCACAGAAAGCTGGCTTTGTACTTCTTTTAACAAGAAAAGCAGGATTTCTGGAAACTTGCTCCTTTGAGGAGGGTGAAACGACGATAAGATGCAAATCATAAACCTAAAAGTTGCTTACAGGGCACTATGTTGTTACAGCCACTGTGTTCTTCACATTCATATGGCAGCTCATAAAAAGAGGCCATTTTTCAGTCCTAATAAAGGCTTTAAACTGAGGGGGATCTTGGTAGCTGCACCTGTTTCCTTTATTGTGACATGGAAAGATTCCACTGGAAGATGCATTCAGTTAGTATAGCAAAAGCTGTTTGCATTTAGAAGAATGAGAAATTCCACCTGTAAGTTTGTATGCATATGGTGATCGTTAAACGAATTATCACCTTTAAAAGAAATTCAGACTGCATATACAAGACAGAGCATATTTACTTAATTCTAATAAGTGACAAACTTGACTCATTTATATGTTATGATTTTCCAGAAATTGTGCATCTTTGACAGTTTTGGAACCCTAGTGTTTGCTGTATTTATGGGAGTGTGGGGTAAGTTGTTTTCATTTTTATACATTCAACTTAATAGTATTATTCAGTTTTATATAGACAAGCAACCACTTGTAAGACCTTGTATTGCTTAAGGTTCAGTTTCACTAGAACTTCATTTGTAATCTTCTGGCCATTGTATCAGTTAGCTTTTACTGCTTGAAAATCTACCGTAAGATGTAGTGGCTTAAAACATTCGCCCTATTTCTCAGTTTACTATTTGCCGTGATTCTGTGGGTCAGCATGGGGGGCTCAGCCAATCTCTGCAGTGAGCTGGTGGCTCCCCTGGGGCCAGATGGTCTGGCAGTTATAAGCCTGGACTGGCCTGCGGGGCTCACCTGGGAAGACTCTGCTCTGCTCTGTAGGTCACCTGTCTTTAAATAGACTAGCGCAGGATTCTTCACAGGGTCCCAGGGCTTCGAAGAGAAATGGGAGCAGACAAGCCCAGTTTATAGATGTGTTTCAGGTATATGGTTACATCAAGTTAGCCAAAGTTTCATCAGCCAAAGCAGATGGTATGGCCAGGCCAGCATCAGCAGTGGGGTGAAAGGTGCCAGGGCTGCCTGAGGTGCAGATCCAGGAGCACGATGGCTACATTGGAAGCCATTACTTGTGAAGTATCCCTCACCTGAGATGCTTGGGACTGAGAAGGTTTCAGATTTCAAAGTCTTTTCAGATTTTGGAATATTTGTATAGACTACCAGTCAAGTGTCCCTCAGCCAAAAGTGTAAAATACTCCAATATCTGAAGTATTTTGAGTATATTGTATCAGCACTGAAAACTTTTCAGATTTTGAAGCATTTCGGATTTTGGATCCTGTATTTACAACCATCCCCGAGTCTGTGCGCCCATCTAACTTTTGGGGGGGGCAACAACGAAGGGATTATGGGTGAGTTTTCTTCTTTTTCATGTCTGTATGAATGATTACTGAATAAATATGTTGTCTTATAGTACAAATGCTGTGTAGTAAGTAAAACAGATGTAATCCTAAAGAATGTAAGACCTGTATAGGAATCTGAACACTTAATATGTGTGTTTTTTACTTTGTATAGCATCATTAATTTAATGACACAATTTTCTTTAAATGCAGACTTTTAAATGTCTAATCAATGTAATTATTCTAACATAGAAGAAAAAGTCGCATTTTAAAAGATAAACACATTTCCACTTTTGTCCTGTGCAGCAAGGAACAAATAGAGTTCAGGCTGGAGGAAAAGAACTGACCTAAGTTTCTTGAAGGGGAGACATCAACCCATGCAGCTTGTAGGAAGGCTTACTGCCAGGGGTCTTCAGCAATCTGTCTCTTTTGGAATGGTTGTACCTACAAAGGGTCACTAAATGGATCACTGCACAGACAAAATCCAGTTCCCACACACACATTTTAGAGATGTTAATTGCCACTTCTGGATAAAGTGAACTGTAGGGATGCCAAACTTAGTCAATAAGTGACATTGTCATTCAGGTATTTTCGATGTTTTTGCTGGAGACCACACTCTGGCAGAATTTGACACATAAAAATAAAGATCAGATTCATGTATTAAGATCCCCTGTACTTCTCTGTTGTTAAATACATCAGTTTTTTTTTTTCAGTACGAGCTCAGGTGCTGAACACGTGGGTCCTCACTTTTAACTGTGGCCTTAACCACAGTCTCAGCACTGATTTGCAATCTGTGTGACTAACACATCTGTTGAACTCCATTATACTAATGGATGCTGATTGCAAAATAAAATATTTGAAATCAAGCAAAAACATAATTAATTTTGCCAAGACAGATCTCACATTTCCTACTAATCTTCCTTTTCTCTGATCTCTAACTACACCAAGTTTATACAACTGCCTTTTGTACTGCGCTGATTTTATTTCCTCTGATTAGAATGCAGAAAACATTTCAGCACTGGCTGTAGCATCATATGTGTATCTTTAAGCATATGTATAGATGATGAACCTCTTTAAGTACTTTATGTTGCTTTCCTTGTTACTGCCTTCCGAGAACTGCTGCTGTGAACCTTGTTACAGAAAGTCTGAAGCTGCAGAACCCAACAGGTGGCAGACTCCTGGAAAGTTATTCGTATCATTGCCTTCATATTACTGTGGCATCTCTCTTGTTCCAGATGGATGTGGCACTTCAGAGTATTTTTCTCCTCACTGGAAATGATAAAAGTTTGAGGGTAGAAAACCTTTTACAATATATACAGTGAAAGTCATATATGAAAAAGGACCTCCCTTTTAGGTCAAACCAGTTCTCTCAATCTTACTGGATCATGGAATCCTAAACACAACCCATGGTTGTAGTAAAGGTTCTGAACATATTCACTCTCCTCATTCCTTGTTGCTTCTTAACTACTTCCACCTGATTCTCCCTAGTTCCAGCCCTTGGGCACATGGACTGCAGTTTTTAATTTTCATTCCTGAGGGCTGAGTGGTAAATAGGGCCTAGTAACTTCCAGAAAAAAAGTTGAGACATCTGCTTCACTAAGGAACTGTGAGATCTGAAAGCCCCACTAGCTCCACTTAGGGGTCAGGAAATGACTGTTGGAAACTATCCGTTCCAGATCTGTGCTGCTCCTGGGCATCCACAGCAGCAAAATAACACGGCTTCTGATGCCCCTACCTCTGCCTCCATTCAGATTGGTTTCTGATTTCAGTGACACACAGATGTGTCTGACAGTCATTTTTAAAAGTTGCAACTAAAACTCTAGCTGCAAGAGAGTCCACAAAATGTAGTTTCTAACCCCCTTCAAGTTAGCAAAGTGCAATACTAAGCAAGCTAATGTACCTTACAGACCTCTGTAAGTAATGAGATCTGGATAGTTTCAGAGTCTGTTCCAACATCCCAGATCCTCAGCAGCAAACTCTCATAGTAACCAGAACACACACATCTACCGGAGCAGGTCTCTTGTCCTTACTCATTGCAGGATATAACACCAGGAGCATCTTCTTCTGATTTTTATTTTCTTTAGATCCAATAATACCATGATTGAGAGAAGATGTTTTTTAACCCAAGACCCAGACAACCCTCCCTCTTTTCTTATATGTTGATGTAAGAGTTTTAAGTGTCAGATTACACAGTTCATGACTAGAACTTCATGGTGTGTCGTTTGTCAAAGAATAAGGGTGCAGCACTCCCTGCTGGTGTTCTACTTGTTGTTTTATTGAAGAGAGAGGGAACAAAACACACAGAACTAGAATTCCTATCTCTGATCATGCATGGTCATCCCTTGTCCTGGAGCTCTCTGTGTGAGACATGCATGTCAGTCAGCCTGACATGGTCTAGGAGGAGTCCAAAACACTCGCCGACTGTACTGGATTATCAGCACTTCCACAGACAGCCCCCTCCGAGAGTTCTTGCCTGCAGGTGAAATATGGAACCAGAACTCCCACCCATTCTGGAACTTCGAAGGGTTTTGCCTTCAAGGTCGAAAATTTGCTAACAAAACCATGACATTTCTAGCTTACATTGCAGTCCTATCACTAATGAGAACTGACCTGAAATTCAGGATTTACTAAACATCAACCATGTTGCCCCTTTTGTTCAAGTTCAGAGAGAAAAGAGAATAACTACTGTTCTTTCATAATACTGTAATAGTATTGATTAGAATCACATACGTTGCTTTTTTGTGAGAAAAGCTGTTGATTTTCGTTAATCATCTCCTACTGATACAGTTGCTAGATAGATATCAAGTAAATGACATGATTTTAAAGGTGAGGAAAATGAGAGGTGGATTAAGCAAATTATCTAAAGTCCCATAGGCAGAAAGCAACAAGCATAGAATAAGAAAGAGCCCTGCAAATAATTTGGCTGCATCCATGACAAAATGTGATATATATTAATAAGTTCATAGCAAGTTTTTGGAAAGATGCAAAAATATTTATTTTGATTGATAGAATTGCACTATATTTGTTTAGAGCTATGAAAACTAGGAATGGGGCAGTAAATGCCAGTTCTGTCTTGGTTCTACCTCATCTGACACAAGTATTGCTCTTTCTATAGCAGGAATAAGATGCCACTAGTCTTACAGTATAATTTTAAAAGAGATCAGTACTGTTTTGTTTCATTTATGCCTATAGGTGTTGAATTAGTCTGTTTGTCATTGCTATAACAAAATACTTGAAGCTGGATAATGGATAAAGAAGAGGTTTATTTAGCACTCAGTTGGACATTCAAGAGCGTGGTGTACCATTGGTCCAGCTGTGGTGAAGGCCCCTTTGGCTGCATCACATGGCAGAGAGCATCATGACAGGAGTGTGTGTGAGAGAGATCCATAATAAGAGAGGAAGCCAGAAACAAGGGGGGGCCAGCCTTGCTCTTTTATAACAACCTACTCCCTTGGGAACTAACTGGAGTCCTATGAGAACTACATAATCACTTCCAAGGCAGCGCCCCCAGCCCCCTAATCACCTTCCACCAGACCGCAACATCACCACGCAGAGGGCCAAGCTTTGAATGTGTGAACTCTGGAGCTGCACCCTCAGACCATATCAAACCATAGCAGGTGCCAAAGTGCAACAGGATTTTAATGTCCTTATTCACAATTTCCTTTAAAACATAGTTAAGTTCAAAGAGTATGTTTGTGAAATCCGTGAGGCAGGAAAGGGTGCGTGGTAATTCCTGTAGTCGGTCTACCCTGGACTCCATCCAGCAGTCAGGATTCGAGGGCTGACTGTGACATCTCCAGTAAACTGTCAAATTCTCATGGTGCGTTCTCCACCTCCCGTTAGCCAGGCCCTTTCCTGAGGGCCCGAGCAGGCTGGTATGGCAGAGAGTGATGGAGAGTAGATGGTCATGTAAGGAGAAGAGCAGTTGGCATCTGCCAGGACCTCTGAACGGATGCTCCCGAATACCGGCGGTCCTCCCAGTGTCTGGCACGGTTTCTTTCAACCAGTGCATGCATTACATGCCTACTATGTGCTGGTGCTTCAGACGTGAACAAGCAAAATCAGTGCCCTTGTGAAGGTGACATTCTTGAGGACGTGATAGATGGTCAGTAGAAGCAGATTAGGTCGGGCCGCATGTGTGCTGCATGTGTTGAAGAGCAGGAGAGGGGCTGACCTAGGGAATAAAGTGCACCATTTTGGAGAAAATGTACTCTGTCACTGGAGTGATCTCATAGTTATGGGGGGCAGAGTTGAAAGAACTTCAGGGATGGGGGCATATGCAATGCTAGCAGTAGAGTTGTTGGATAAATTAAAGCAGGGGTCTTCTGTTCCCTACTTTACCACGTAAAGTGTTTACCAAGTGGGGGCTTTAGTGAGTGGGCAGCATGTGTTTCCTTCTGTTGTGTGCAGCCCTACTATGGGTGGCTTACAAGTACATTGTACCATCCAGCAGGTGTCTGTTTGGGAGTATCTGCCACATGAGACCACCATGGTTCGGGTGGGCAGCAAGACTGTGTCACACTGTGGTCCTTTAAGGGTTTTCTCCCAATGACAAAAGTTAGTTCCATCATTTCCCCGTGGACAGGAACAAGAGTAGAAATGGCTGGGAAACCTTTAGATGTAGAGCAATCACTGTGTTCACTATAGGCCACAATTCCAACCTCCAGGTTATCTCTACTCTCGCTTACTGTTATAGGAAAAATACTGGTGGAAGCAAACGCTGCTAGAAAGTGGGTGCTCTTCAACATTCTCTTGTCCTCCCCATCGGGACATGTTGAATTTGTGCTCCTCAGAGCTTCATCCCAAGATGCCCTCCTGCATCTCAGGCTGCCTGTGTGGGGTCTGCAGGTCTGCATGCCAGCTCTCTTCACTCTACTCCATTGATTCCTAACCCTGACTGCTTATTAGACTTTAACAGCAAAACGAAAACCTGTGCTCAGCTTCCATTCCAGACCAATTAAATGGGAGTCTCAGAGGTGGTGCCTGGGCCCAGTACTTTTTAAATACTCCCCAGGTGCTGCTTGTATGCAGCCAGGGTGAGAACTAGCACTTCTCAGGTACCTCGTGTAGCGATCTCATCCACTCCGGGTCAGACTCCAGCTGTCACAACAGTGAAAACTCCTGGCTGGGCCCAGATCTTTACCCCTCATTCTATGCTGAGCGCCCGCCTCCCAGACATCTCTCCTTGAGAAGCTCACAGACCCCTGATCAAAACTGAGCCAATTATCTTCCCCTTGGATTTTCTCTCTTACTGCATTTATGAAGTAGAATTAAGGACCTTGCCCAAACCAGAAACCTGGCCAGCATCCTTGACCTCTTCTGCCCCTCTGTCCTACCTGCATCTCCTCACTCTCCCTGCTCACCCTTCCTCAAAGATCTTGCCTTATTATATACCTGCCAGTCGATCTCCCTGTGTCACCATAGACCACCTCCAATGTTGTCCCCGTCTTTACGCTAAAATCCTAACTTTTGAGGCATGTAGGGCCCTTTGTGATGGGTCCCTGCAGATGTCCCAGCCGGCTGCCCACCGTCTCATCCCCCCTCACTCACGCCCAGGCTGTGTGTCCTGGAAAGTACCTGGTGCTCTGGCCTCCGTGTTCTTTCCTATGCACTTCCCTGGGAAGAAGTGGCCTCAACTTCTGAAAAATGTGATTTCTAAAAATTATTTTTTCATACTTAGACAAGATTGAGAAAATGGCAGTTTTCTATGTAAGAGAATATTATATAATTGATTTGTAGAGTACTAAGACATTCCCTTCTCCTCCAGACTCTTAGGAAAGAAAAAGAGCAAGCAAGACAGAAGATACAGTGAAGGGTAGATGGAATAGTGGGCCATGAGCTGCTTTTGTATTGTGGTTTTAGTTTGTGGTTTTAGTTGCCGAGAAAGTGCTGATCATAGAGTGTTGGTGTTAGACGTACTGACAAGCCTCTTGACCCTTCCATCATTATCATTCCCATAAACTATATAGTCTGTTTCATAAATTGTGTAAATTGTCAGTGTTTTTCTTTTAAAAATCTTTTTAAAAGTATCACTCATAAATTAGATTCTGTTTACCATATACCAAAGTATTATAGGTAATTGATATTATTCGGTATGGATTTCTGGAACATTCATCATGAAAGATCTACATGATCTTGTTCTCATCTTTGTTAGTTACTTTGTTTTTGGAATTCTGGAAGCGGCGCCAGGCAGAACTTGAGTATGAGTGGGACACTGTTGAGTTACAGCAAGAAGAACAACCCCGACCAGAATATGAAGCGCAGTGTACTCACGTGGTGATAAATGAGATAACTCAGGTAAGAAGGATGCTGCTAGATGCAATTACTCTACTTACTACAGTGGTTCTCAACCTTGGCTGCATATGGGAGTTGTCTGGGAAGCTTCAAAAAATACTGGGGCCGGGTTCCATCACTACATGTTCCGTGGGTAGTAGCCTGGGTGTGTTCTGGGCATAGAGTTGCTCCTTGGGTTTTTGATTTTTAGTAGCTTCACTGGTGATTCTAATGTACAGGCCAAGGTGAAGAAACAGAAATTAAGTGTGGTGTCCCTTCTTCAGTAATAAAGGTAAAAAAAATGCCCCTTCGAAACTATGCTATGAGCTAGATGTGTGAGGAAAAATGTACTGGTTTTCAACCTTGATTCTCAATTCTTCACATGTCGCTTCATTATAGTCCTTTACCGGTACATCCTAAACTAGCTGCCCCTTTATCTTCCTAAGCCTCAGTCACTGCTCCACCTTCTGGCTGAGATGTGCACAAAATAATGTGGCTGTTACCCTAAAATTGGGGGAGAAAAAGGGATAGATGAAGAAGGGAAACATTTATTGTGGTCCAATGATGTTCAGGCACTGTGCTAGGCATTTTATGTCATTGGAAAAGTAGATTTGCTGCTGCAAAGAATAAATAAATAAATAAATACATACATACATACATACATACATACATACATACATACATACAAACTATTGAGCCTGTATATATCCCAAAGCCTCCAAAAGGTGATTTTTGAGTCTTCTGCATTATTGCTTCTTTCCATCAACATAGGAAATTTAGAGCTGATTGTACTTGCAGTCATCAGCATAAGGACAGTGGTTTCCAATACAAATCACTCTTGGAAAGAAAATGCTTTCACCAAGAACACCCGAGACTGTCCCCAACTATAGACTCAAAAACTGCATCACAGAGTTATAGAGTATTGGCACAAAACACACTGGAGGGAGCAGTTCAGACTCCTCATTTTGTAAACTGAAAAAAAAATGAGGTTCAATTATGAATAGAAGGTGACATTTATCTCTTACACTGCAACAAGCTTCAGATAATTCCCATTATGAATAGTAATCACTGTTCACGAGAGAAGACAGGGTCAAAACATGTGTTGTTGAAAGAGTATATATTCAGAAATGAACGCTGAAACATAGATAAAATTAGATGTTCATAAAGTGTTTTGACTGCTGGGGGGAAAAAAGCTGATAGTAACAGCAGTGTAGAAACATACTAAAGAAAAGATAATTTGTTCATTTAAGCCTCTCAGTTTTATATTTAAAATTGTCAACCAATAAATTAGCTAAGTTTTCATTGAAATGTTGCTTGTTAAGAAATTGCTAGCAAAGAGTCATTTTTCTGTATTTTTCTTCTTGGTTTCACTTTTGCTGCTAATACATCCTCCAGTGGTTTAGAGAGACCTGTGTGTGGGACAATGGTGAAGTCTTGGGAATGAGACTGCCTGAGTCCAGAGGTGAACAAACACCTTACTAGTTGGGTGATCTTAGAAAAATTATTTAACTTCTCTGTGCCTCGGTTTCCTCATCTATAAAATGGGACTAATTTAGCTTTGCTTTCATGTTGTTGTGGTAGGATTGAGTTTATGTACAAAACCCACTTAGAATGATACCTAGCACAGAGTAAATGCCATGGAAGTATTTGCAGCTATTACTATGCTGTAGCTGCTGTTACAATCCAGGCAAATCATGAGAAGCACTGATTTCTTCTCTTAAGACTCTCAATGTATTCTTAGAAGCTATAAGTTGGAAACCATCCAGAAATTCACTGTTACAGCAATTGATAAATAAAGCTCAACCAAGAGGCACATATTAGATACCTAGTATTTACAAGTATCCATGAAACTTAGTCTGTGCTGGCAGCACGGTTCCTTCTGAAACCCAAGGCCAACCCAGGAATGTGGCTTTCCAGCTCGGCTCCGTCAGACACCAAGACTTCAAAGCCTGGGTCATGGCAGCTAAACAGTTTCATTACTCATGCAGAAACTGATATTAAAATGAACACTGAACATGCTGTGTGTCTGTTTGGAATCATTAATCCAAAATGCTCAAGTATGAGGAAGGAGACTACCCTTACAAACTAATTTGTTTAATTAAATGAAGCCTGAAATTTATTGACAGATCAGGAGAGAAATAATTTTATTGGTGTCATGTCTTGATTGACTAACCTTTTTTTTTAATATTAGGAAGAAGAGCGCATCCCCTTCACTGCCTGTGGAAAATGTATTCGGGTCACCCTCTGTGCAAGTGCTGTCTTCTTCTGGGTAAGAAACTGTCACAACCGTTTTTGAGTAGTTTTTCAAGGGGTGAGCGCCAGGGATCGAACTCAGGGCCTTGCACTTTCTAGGCAAGCGCTCTACCACTGAGCTAAATCCCCAGCTGAGTAATTTTTAAATATTTATTATATAAAAATATTTTCAATATATGATTTTAAATACCAAGGAAATAAAAAGCCAAGCCTGGAACTAGGTGGGGGGAGAGAGAGAGAGGGAGAGAGGGAGAGAGAGAGGGAGAGAGAGAGGAAAAGAGAGAGGAAGAGAGAGAGGGAGAGAGAGGGAGAGAGAGGGAGAGAGAGAGAGGGAGAGAGAAGGAGAGAGAGAGGGAGAGAGGGAAAGAGAGGGAGAGAGAGGGAGAGAGGAAGAGCAAGCACGAGCTGTCTCCACCAGGAATAACTCTTAAGGTTTTGAAATACTGTATCTGCTCACGGTGGATCCCCGGTTCTTTCCCTCTCCCTAGTTTAACTCAAGCCAGTGGCTCAGGATTTTCCACTTGCTGGTGAAGAAACCAAATGCGTTTCAAGCATCAAGAATTTTAAAATGTTGCAGCAGCAACAACCAAAATAAAATACCTAGGAATAGCCTTTGCTAAAAGATAATACGAAGTACTAAAAAATTAAAATTCCTGAAAGATGTAAAAATTCCTGAAAGATATAAAAGGAAACTTTAAATGATGTTATATGAAAAGAGAGTTTATCTAAATGATTTTCGATAAAACAATATCTCTAAAATTCTAGAATTTAAATTTGTTTTGGTTTATTAATAAAATCATATTAGGAAGATAATTTATTGAGAGTTTTATTGGATCAAGAACCACTAGGATGAGAGGACAGATTAGAGAACAGGATATTAGAAATATGCTCTGATATTAATAATAATGAAGAGTAAGGGAGGAACCATATGTGCACAGGATAAATAGGAATTATCTGGCAGACTGTGGTGGCATACACCTGTAATTCTAGCACTTGGGAGGCCGAGGCAGAACTGCAAATTCTGGCCAAGCCTGAGCTACACAGCAGATACAAGTTCAGCATAAACTACATATTGAGATCTTTCCTCAAAAAGCTTAAAAAAAAAAAAAGAGTAGCAATTATTCCACAAATGTCAGTAGAATACTTGTTAGCCCATGGGAGAAAAATAAAGGTTAAAGCCATGCTTTGAATCACCATACTATAATAAATTCCCCAAAACATGTTTTAATAATGTTAAACCAGAAACTAGAAATAAATACTATACTAATGAATGTACAGTCTCCAGCAATGGAAGATGTTTCAGAGGAAGGTATTTAAATACTTCCATACACTAAATTTAAGCAAAACACCAGAAAAAATTGTATGTTAACAGATAGAATAAACGTTTAATACCCTTAGAACATAGATTCCAGACCACCTCTAAGCGCCAGAAATCACAGGAGCAAAAGAGAGAATATAAATATGCATTTGAAAAAGAATAAATACAGTGACTACTAAGCCTGAGCAAATAGTCAAACCTCGATAGAGGCCCAATCGGTGCACATTAAGATGCGATACTGTTTTTCTCCTTTCAATCAGGCCGGGGGTTGCTTTCCTCTTCAGGACTATAGTCTCTCACCTTGCCCAGCCTTCCTAGAAAGCAGTCTGGCAACATGTATTAAGCAAGGGCTGGGGATTTAGCTCAGTGGTTAGAGTGCTCGCCTTGCAAGTACAAGGCCCTGAGTTTGATCCCCAGCACCAAAGAAAAAAAGAAAAAGAGAGTCGCAAAAATACTGATAGGCTTTAATGCCCTAATGTATCTTTTAGAAACTTCTAATCAACAAATATTTCGACGTGGTAAGTAAAGGTAAAATTTCTGCACAGCTGTTTTTCACAACATCTTATACACACAGTCACGTGTATGTGCACACATATGTTTCAGCCAAAATGTCCCACTTCCGACCCGCCATACTCCTTGGGAAGGTGTGCTCATGAAAATATTTTATGACCTGTAAAAATGCTATCATTCATGGTTAGTTTCAGGAAGGATAAAAATATGCAAAGTACTTTCAAATATGCAAATAATACACTGTTCTGAAAAAATTATAGCTGTATGTAAATAGAAGGTAATTTTTCCATTTTTCTATAGTTCATTTATTGTTATAATAAGCCTTTCAATTGTAGGTGACAGAATCACTCTCCAGTAAGTTTAGACAACAAAAAAATGGGAAAGAATGAGATTTATTGGTTCCTAAAACTCAGAATCCTAGATCTGAGGTATGACTTTCAGGTTGGCTACTGCAGCTTAAGTAACATTGAGGTCTGTGTTTCATTCTGTTGTCATTCTGCCTCAGGTGTCCTCCCAACATGGTGGGTCAAGGTACCACCTTATGGTAGCAAAATAACTGTAGCATTTCAGGTCTCACATCATATGTAAACAATAAAAGGTCCCTTTCAGTGTCTCCCTTTTTGACCAAAGAAGCGTCTTTTCTCCTGGGCACTAACAGATACCTCCTTACATCTCATTGGCTCTTAGTGGGTTATGTGTCAATCCTAATCTCTTGCTGAAGCCAATGGGGTAAGAGACCTGTTTGTCTCAAACCAATCAGGATCTGCTGCTGGAGCACCCTGGGGGCAGCCCCTCCCCCCTACTTCAGAGCTGAAAATAGAGGAGGGCTTATCCTCCCCCTACTCTGCCAAAAATAGCATCTGGGTTCTCTTCGAGGATCCAGTCCAGCAAAACCAACCAGCATCCATTGCAGGGTACTTTGAAAACTTCTGCAGTGGCCATATGCTAAAATTATTGTCCAAAAAGGAGTTAGAAAGATAAGTAGAAATCTTGAAAGGAGCACAGAAGGCTTCCATGTTCCTGTAAAAAAATGTCTAATATATCCAGCACCATGAAGAAGTATAGAAACCCAGAAAGTTTGTAAAGATTGTGGGATGCATTAGAATTCATTCCACATGGGAGGCAGCACCTCGTAGAGGTCAGCATGCCCTGGAGTCATGGGGATCCCAGTCCTTTTACTACTAGTTGCTTAATCTTGAGTGAATTGCTTACCCTGCATTTCTGTTTTCACATGTATAAAAGAGATACAATACTACAGTATTTACAGTAGCTACAATAGGCTTGTGACGGTTCAGCCAATATATATGTGCTGAGGTGAACAGTAAACAGTTAAAGAATGCTATTATAGTACTTAATAATTAAATAAATACTGATGTGATTTTTAGTTTAAATGGCCTGCCTGTATGTGTGTGCCAAGTGAGGGAGAGTTGGTACATCATCTCCTTTTTCTCAGCCTTAGCTGATTTTTACATACATCTTAATTCATTCCACAAGTTAAGACATAGCTGTGAAGGGAAGGAGAAAATGAGCAAGACCACAGGGGAAATATAATGCCTTCTCTGGAAGCAGATTGTTTACAAAGTAAGAAAAATGTCTTTGTAACATTGCTCACCATATTCATAGCTATTTACATAGTGCTTTTCATGTGCCTGGATTTAAGTATTTTTACCTGAAGTAATTTGTTGCATATGCCACAGTTCTGTGAGTTAGTTGCTATACTGTATTATGCCCATTGTATAGATCAGGGAGTTTGAGGCCCTAGAGGTTAGTTTGCTAAAGATCCTATAGCTAGTGGCAGAGTGAAGATTCCCAGGCAGGAGTCTGGCTCCAGGCCTGTCCCAGAGTAATCGCTCCCTGTACTGCTCTCTGCTGGTGAAAAGGGACGTCTCTCTGTTACTGTCAAGTGTGACATGATTTGCTTGGTCCTCTCTTGTGCCTGTCATCAGGAGCTGTCAGACACACTGAGTACTCGGCTCCGTGGAGTATATCCAGGAAAGCCAATGTAGGGAAAACAGTGTAAAGGAGCCTGTGCAATAATGTCTAATACGGTGTATCAAGTAAGAAAAGATTCGTGGGACCTTTAATGTACACTATTTGGTGCCCAGAGAAAAGCTGCTTATTGGGAAGCAAAATCCTACCGTGTGCAAACTATGCTTCATATGCCCCCACTGACGCTGGGGACTGCAGGTAAAAACGTGGCACTCGGTGAAATGCAGGTACAAATGGTCACCAGTGTAAGCACTGAAGATCTGAGTGCGGGAAGCGTAGGAAGCCTCTGTTGGCAGAGACTGCCGCCAGGACCCACAGTTAGCACAGGACACCTCTGGCTCTCCCCACCGCTGTGATTATGACAAAAGCTAGCGCCTGCTAACTCTCGGCTCTTGAACCAGTGACATGTTTCCTGTTGGAAGGGGTCCTCTCTCCTTAATGGGCACAACTAAATTCTGACCTAACCATTCAGTAATCGTAGGGGGATGCTTTCTTTGGTCCCACAAACCACAGACTTTTCCCATTATTCCCATTATTATATTGTCTGAAAATACACCATTTTTAAAAATTCTTTCTTTTTTAAGGCAATTTTAAGTGTACAGAAAAATTACATAGGAAGAGTTCCCGTGTCCCCTCCTATCCATACACACAGTTGCCACCTTGTTAACATCTTACATTAGTGAGTTCATTCTCCTTTGACTTCCACCAGTCCTTTCCCCTCAAGCCCTGTCCCCACCTCTTCTTCTAACACTTCCGGAGTTTTGCACCACTTTACATGTACGCCTTGTTCGTGTGAGCGTGGGACCAATTTTTCACCCCAAAATTCTGAGTATGGCGTGTCTCATGCCGCTGCGGTTCTCATGCTTTCAGATCCTGTTGATCATCGCTTCCGTCATCGGGATCATTGTCTATCGGCTCTCGGTGTTCATTGTGTTCTCTACGACCCTTCCCAAAAGCTACAACGGAACGGACCCAATCCAGAAGTACCTGACGCCGCAGATGGCCACGTCCATCACTGCTTCCATCATCAGCTTTATCATCATCATGATTCTGAACACCATCTATGAAAAAGTGGCGATCATGATCACAAACTTCGGTAAGAACCAATCCCGGCTCAGGCCGTTGTCTGTTCCTTGGGCCTTGTCAGGACCTGGTAAAAACAGAGACTGGCTTTTAGCAGTTTAAATACCTCTAGGTTATAATTTTTAGAGAATTTCAAGTATAAACATATTTTTCATGCGTGGGACATGAATTATCTACAGCTTTGTATTAGTAAAAGGGGCAAAGCAAAGACAGTCATTGTAATGTCCAAGCTCTGTGTAAACAGATCAGCACTGAGTGATATTTTCAGTTACATTAGATCATGTACTCTATTGTTGAAAGTAAATAGCCTCTTTATTGGGTCACAGTTCCGGTGGCAAATATGCTCCTCTGTTGTGGAGAGGACAAGCAGTCACACTGCTGCGTGTCTTCCCCCATGCTGTTCATATTAATATCACCCTCTTCCACTCTGGCTTTTATAATAAGAGTTTCTTCTGCTTGGCGTGTATCCCAGGCAGCTGCTTAGTGACCGGAGTTGGTGCCTCCCACACTCTGCACGCATCTGGGTCATTCTCTGAGTGGACTTCTCAGCGGTCATCTGCAGATGGTCAGAGCGATACAGAGTCCAGACTAGGAGGGTGGCCCATTTCATTGTCCCATAGTCTTCTAGCAGGCTGCCTCTTCTTCACCAGACCCTCCTTATTGCAATTTGGGAAGATAAAAGAACATCATTGAGCAGGCAGTTCAAAAACAGTTTTCTGTCAATTTAGACCTGAGCCAGTTCATAGCACAATACTTATAAATTTTAAGGAACTGTTCGAAAATAAATAAATACACACATACACATTTGTTTTCACATGGGATATATTCATGTGGGAAGAGAACTTGTATAACAATATTTAAACTTGGAACTAACATAGTGGCTATATTAAGGAATTGAAAACAGTTCAAGTGGAAACAGTGTAAATTGTATTTTTTCAACATGTTAACTCATGTGTAAGTGTCTGCTTAAGGTCTCAAAGCTATTCACAGATTTAAAATCTTTTCTTTATTTTACCTACAGAACTCCCAAGGACCCAGACTGATTATGAGAACAGCCTCACCATGAAGATGTTCTTATTCCAGTTTGTCAACTACTACTCATCCTGCTTCTACATCGCATTTTTTAAGGGCAGATTTGTAGGCTATCCAGGAGACCCCGTGTATTGGCTGGGGAAATACAGAAATGAAGAGGTGCGGAAATAGAATTGCATTCTCTTGACAGTTTAAGCTGCTGCTTGTTTTCTCTCAGTTGCCTAATAAATAGTTTCTTCCTTGTATGTTCTTTAGCTGTTTTTAGCCTAGACAGGACAAATATCAAAAATAAATAACAACAGTATTTCTTCTTACACCCATCTAAAGCCTGAATGAGATTTTCTTTTTAACATTCCAGTGTGACCCAGGTGGCTGTCTTCTTGAACTGACCACTCAGCTGACAATAATCATGGGAGGAAAAGCAATCTGGAATAACATACAAGAAGTCTTACTTCCGTGAGTATTAAATAGCGTGCTCTGGAGTAGCAGAGCAGGGGACAAGTCAGCCCACCCATCCAAATAATTTACCTTAATGGCCACAGAGCTGTATGTCCAAATGGATTCGGATCTATTATAATTAAAGGTCTTCGGATAAGACAATCTGGCCAACAGCTGAAGCATATCCAGCATTAAATAGTTATGTAAAACCTTCCTTACATTTAATGAAAATCCCCATCTGCTATAGTTTACGCTTCTTTAGCTGTAATCAGTGCCAGCTATCACAGGCCTTTGAGAGAGCACTCTTGTTACAGCTGTGAACTACTTCCACAGCATCTCACAGCTTCCGCCACTTTTCCCTTTATACTAGAGATTAAAGTCAGTGATAGTGATTTGTTGAATCTTCGTATGTACCAGTCACTGCATTAAGTGACATATAGTTTTTATATAGTGTAATACGTATAGTTTAATCTTCCACACTATTCTTATCTCCTGTTTGCAAATGAAGATGTTTGGCTTAAAGTGATTAATGGTATACCTAAGTTCACATTGGCAGTAAGGGGCTACAGTGGGATTAACACCAGATCCTGTGATTCCAAGCCCATGTGAATTCTGGAATAGAAGTTCTGGGGTCGAGATGTAGTGTGGTGGGAGACCACTTGCACAGGATGCACATGGCCCTGGTTTCCATACCCACCACCACCAAAAAAAATTCACAAAAAGTTTTTTGAGGATCCCACAGCACAAGGATACATACATAATGTTTGAAGAGGTAACTGTTTAATAACCCCAAAGGTTTTGACTTACTGTTTTTTCCATTCAAAATGAAAATAGAAGCTGGACATAATGGCACATGTCTATTATCCCAGCACTCTGGGAGGCAGGAAGATCACAAGTTTGAGCCTAGCCTGGATAATTTAGACCCTGTCTCAGAAAGGAGCGGGGTGGCCAGGAGTGATGGTGCATGCCTATAATCCCAGCACTAAGGAGGCTGAGGCAAGAGGATCACTGTGAATTCCAGGCCAGCCTGAGCTACATAGTGAGTTGAAGGCCAGCCTGAACTACATAGAAGACTCTGTCTCAAAAAAACAAAAACAACCAAAAAAGGGAGTGGGGCTTGGGATGTTGCTTAGTGACAGAACACCCTGTGTTCAAGCCCCAATACCCCCCAAAAAAGAATAAAATATACCTCAGACATTAGGTAAAATCCCACTGTCCTTTCAAATTTTCACTTAAATCTTATCCCATATCGAAGTGGAAAATGCAGCTTTTTCCGCAGATTTCAGGAATCTTATTATATGAGTTTTTTATTGCTTCTGTAACAAGTTACCATAAAATTAATAGGTTAAAACAACACAGATGAAATATCTTATGGTCCAGGAAGTGAGAAGTCTAACACTGGCCTCACCAGGCAAACATCAGGTGTTGGAGGGCAGCATCCCTTTCTGGGGGCTCTCAGTCAATCTATTTGCCTTTTCTAGCCTCCAGAGGCTGCCCATGCCCCTTGGTTTGTGACCTCTTTTCGCCATCTTACAGCCAGTAGTGTTTCATGTCCCTGATTCTTCTGTAGCTCTTCCCTCTCCTCCTCTGCCTCCCTCTTCCTCTGTTAGTGACACTCTTAATTACAGTGGACCCACACTGGGCCAGGTGCTCTCTGTGTGTTGGCCAGTTAACAACCTTTATTCCCCTTTGCCATGTAACCTAGCACATGCCTCAGACATGCCTGTGTTCCGTGAATTAGGATGGGAACATGCTTGCGTTGTCTGTTATTCTCTCTACGATCCATTTTGTCAAGGTAATTTCTGGCTGAGTTTCCACTCTCACAGAACTTGCTCTCCATTCCGTGTTTCCGCCTATATTTGTTCCCTTTTCTATTCCATGCCAGCCCAAGTGCAGATATGCAGAGCCCCGCTCCCTAGCATCCTCCAGAACACCCCACCACAACACACAGATAAGCATGCTTTGCTGCTGTTTGGGGCAGGAAGGCAGAAACTCAAAGAAGTTATATTTTGAAATGAAAAGAATCCACCCTTTAAAGTCCGTATCCCACTATGTAACCAGGTATTTTAGACTTATCACCCTTCTTTCTCCAGCCTTCTGCCTTTCGTCTCTTTCTCTTCCTTTCCCTAACCTTTCCTCTTCGTCTCCCCCTTTACCAGGTTTCTATTCTGTAAATCTATAAAATAGAGGAAATTCTTAACTCAGTCTCAGATTATTAAAAAGCATGTTCTGAGCCAGGTAGGGTAATTATTGAAAACTAAAATGTGGTAACTAATTGTTGGCCATGAGCTGTTTTCTCAGTTTGAAAAATTAGAGGCAGAGGTATATTTCTTAAACTAGGGTTGACAAATTAAGGACAAATTATAGCATTTGTGACCTGTCTATATTTTCATTTCAAGTAAGCCTATTGGTAAAAAATACAGTTACCTGAACTTTGCCTTTAGGTATTTCTACTCTTGGCCTAAAGTATTTCTGCTCTGTAATTTGAATTGTCTTTCCCTAAGCTTGAAAACTGAGAATGGCAAGTATTAACCAACTCAAGTGACTTGGGCTGAGCTGCTGTTTTTTGTCGGTTTCAGTTTCCTTCTTTTTTAAATTTCATACAAAATCCTATACAATAACAGAGTACTTAACCTTGCTGCCCAGAACTTCACCCATCCCAAAAATAAGCAGGACGGAAGAGGGAAGCTTGAAAGTCAGTGGCTGTCTACCTGTTAATATGTCCAAAGGCACATGGTGAACTGCGTTTCACCAGAACTCCACATCTCCAGCCTTTGACAGCCACATCCCCGACTGGGAATCTTGGACCAGGGAAACAGCACATCTGGCACTCTGGTCCAGGCTCCCTCTGGCATCTCTCCCACACGTGGGCTGGCCCCTGCCATAGGGCAGGCCCTGGGCACAGACTGTTGAGTTAACAGGTGCCACATATCCTTCAAATACGAAGTAGCAGTAAATTATGGCACTGTCTGTTGGCCAGAGAACAAACTCAGAGCCCTTTGGCCTCCCCACCTCCATTTAGTATTTTAATGTTTGAGGCATTCTTGGGAATTTGCTTTATACTGTACTTGACAAAGTGTTGCTACCATTCCTGTGTTAAGCAAATTGCTGTGGAGAAACTTTCATAAGTTTCATAATATAAGGAAAAATAATTAGACATCCAAAATGCCTGTGGTGTTAGTATCCTTTGGTGTTTAGATGGTGGATAGCTATAATTTTCTTCATTATCTCTTCTGTGTTTTCCACAGTGACTGTGTATGATATAATTAGAGAAATGAGCTGTCCTAGAAGATATCCTTTCTCAATCATGTGATCTGGACAGAGAATGAGCCAGAGAAACAGTTCTCCTACTGTCCACCTTACCCTTCTAAATTCAAGAAGAGTAAACTCAGGCACAAAATAGATTCAGATAGTGAACAGTACTTGTATTTCAAAATTACCAAGTGGGAATACTGCAGAATGCTCTAAACAAAGGGAAATGATCTTTAGTACATAGATTAAATACGGTAAGGAAAAGGCCAAGAGAATTCCAGGGTTAAGTACATCATACTATAGACAATAAATAAAAGGGAAGCTTGTTATGTTGTGGTTATATTAATATGTGTGGTTATGTTCATAGGCACTGGAAATTGCCACGGAATTCTAGGCTTGGCCGGGGGAAAGATACCTGGTTATATTTTAAAAGTCTTCTAGGTGGTTCGCATGTGCAGTCAACATTGAGCTCTCACACTTGAATCATAGCCTGGTGGAAAACTGAAAGGCCCTGGGCAACGATGGGTGGATTTCTGCTGCAGATGAGTGACCCAGCTCTGGAAATCTGGTTAAGAGGCTCAGAGTCTGTAGCTTTGACAACAAAGCTGATCCAAAAGACCTGCCAAGGCTGACTGGGGGAGGCAGAACAGTGGGAAAGGGACGCGCTAGATGAGCTGGCGGCACTCATCCCGAGTCCACACTGTGTTGGGTTTGGCCCAGACAAAAGAGTACCTGCTGCTGTAGGGGCATGGAGAGGATTCAGAAGGTGTGAGGCTGCAAGTGGGGAGACAGAGCAAAAAATAAACTAACAGAAACTAAACCCAGTAATCTGAAGTTTAGGTGGTGTGAAGAGTGGTGGACACGTATGTCTACCTGTCTCTCAAGGCCCTGGCATGGCAGTAAGACTACAACTTCTAGGATGCTCCTCAGGTCTTTTGGGTGAAGTACAGGAAACAGCACTGTTAATAGGCATTGCGTGTCTTTCTTGGAAACTCCAAAGTGAGAACCATTGGTCCAGGTGGCCTGGTATCCCCGAGATTCCCCAAGCTAAGACTCCAAATAATGAGGCCTTATATTCACTCAGCTTCAGCCAGTGTCGCCTACAGTAGTCAACCGGAAACCTCCTACAGAGCATACAGGTGTGTTTGGAAATGTGCTATACCTTTTTAACTGCTTTGAATCATTTAATCCTGATAGCAGCCCTGGGCAGTGAACATTTTATCACTCTGTTTTCTTCTAACTTTGCCGAAGGAAAATACCTAATAAGCAAGAGAGTGTGGATTTAGATTCAGATTCAGATGTCTGAGTCCTGGCCCCTCCCTTTCCCCAGGCTCCTCCCCAGGCTTCCCTGCTGTCATCAGTGAGAAAGAAGGGAAGAAACTCCATGAAGCCGGGGCAAGTTCTGTGGGAAAGGCTCGTGTAGTGGGCAAGAAAGGTAGCACGGAGATGGGCAGCAGTGGGAAGCCCAGTACCATGAACCATCGTGAGCCCTGACCTAGGCTGGCTGGGTGTGTACGTGAGCAACATGTGCACAGGGAGCAGAGGTGAGATTCCGTGTGGTTTTCTCACAGCAGCTGTCTTCGTAGTCCTGTGATGGCTTCTCGTCGTCACATTTTGAAATCTGCACAAATGTGCAGTCAGCTGAAGCTTAGCCAGATGTAGATGTACCTGAAGTTGCTTACTGTTGTGCCTCTTCTGTGAACTCTACATGTAAACCACAAACTGGCTGTTGCTTGAGGGGACATTGGTTCTTTATGCTGGAGGTCCACACCTCGTGTTACTGCCTCTCAGATCTCTTTTTCAGGGCAGATTGCCATAAAAAATGGAGGAAGCATTTATCGGAGCCACGAGGCTTTGAGAAAAGAAAAACATGACACCTAAGAAAATAGGCTGCCCTGTGGAGGCGGCATCTGGTAGTGTGCCGGGCTAACTCTGCACTGTGTCCTCAATGAGTGTTTCCTTTCTCTGATCCTTAAATTGTCTAGCTTAATACAGAGACCTGTTTATCTGACTTTTCTGCTCAGTGCTCTCCACTGACTCCTTCCTTCCTTCCTTCAGAGATAAAAGTACCCAAATCTTCACAGTGGTCCGCAGATTTGTTTCCCATGAGCCTTGGACCACACGAGCCTCCGTCCATGCTGTCAGAGTGAGGGGCCCATTTGTGCCACGTGGTTCCCTCTGCCCAGAAGCTCCCTCCTCCGCTGCTCAGCCCTTTGCTGCCGCCTCATGTCACTCAGTGAGGTTGTTCCACCACCGTCCCGTCTTCCCTGTACACAAGTATAAACTGACCTTGCCCTGCTTTATTATTCTGCACGGCACTTCACACCAGTTCATGTACTGTGGCTTTATTTTGCTTAGTTTTATTAATGATTTTCATATTGGAAAAACCATTTTGATGATAAAGAGGAAGTGTGAAAAACTAAAATTAATCAACTGAAGGAAAATCTCTTAAACATCAAGCTGCCCACATGCAAAAGAAAAAATAATAGCAGTTGCCGTTTTGTTAAATCCAGGTATATAGTCATACTTTTCAAAACGTGGAGGGGTAGGAAAGCAGAAATAAAAAGAAATTTAACATGTAAATAACAAATACATTTTTGGGGAAGATTATATGCTCAGCTTTCAGATATCAACAAAATGACCTTTATCTGATGTTTTGGGCAGCTGGATCATGAATCTAATTGGACGATATCGCAGTGTTTCCAGACCAGAAAACATACGCCCACGGTGGGAACAGGATTACCATCTGCAGCCCATGGGCAAACTGGGATTATTCTATGAGTATCTTGAAATGAGTAAGTT
Organism: Hystrix cristata; assembly: GCA_004026905.1. Taxonomy (NCBI): domain Eukaryota; kingdom Metazoa; phylum Chordata; class Mammalia; order Rodentia; family Hystricidae; genus Hystrix; species Hystrix cristata. Next base: position 9,013 of record PVJO010002835.1, on the reverse strand, counting down.
GTTGAGTAAAGTTTTAAGTGATATGAAATGTTGGAGCACGTTTTAGAGTCCAAAAGCATCTGTTATAGAACCAGATGATTATTTAGTGTATTGAAACGAAGAGGAGTATGTTTTCCTCCACTAGCTAAAATTACACAGTTAGGCTTTCAAATAAGGTGGCCGTGTGTGTCTTTGTCAATATTTATGTTTTTTGAAGCTAAGTATTTATTGCTGAGCAATGAAATGGAATATTCATGGAAGTACTTCTTCACCATTAGTTCTTAAAACATTCTGATCGTGTTGTCTGAAATTGAACTTGGCAGCTATCATTAGATATAATTCAGCTGGGCTGGAGCTCACGGAGGCACAACTGTTGGTGGATACGCCTCTGACTGTCACCTAAGAAAGCCTGCAGGAGCATGCCGCTCACTCAGGGAGCGTCACGGTCCCCACCACTCTCTTGCCTTGGTTTCCTCCTGGTTCCGTAAGTGGCCTTACGAATGGGGAACCATTCTGCTGATCTGGAACTACAATTTAGCACACAGGTCACCTCATTGCTGAGCATCTTTGTCCGTTTGCTTATTATTTGTGTGGGCCCTGTTTCTCTTCAGTTTAATGTGATTTTGAGCTCTCAGGTGTTTTTAAAATGGATCTCAAAATAGATTTCCATAGAAAACACCATCTTTTCTATTACACATGACACGCTTGTACATAATAGACAGCTAACGATTTACTTATTTTGTACCTGTGCCTTTTCAGCTCACCACTGCATTGAATTACAGTTTTTTTAAGCTTAGAGAATAGAAAAGAGGCCCAAAATGTTAGTTGACAGGTCTTGAATTTATGCATAGGGATTTTTGTTTGAAGGACACCCTTTTGTGGTTCCTATTTATAAGTCTGAAGATAGAGGTGGGTTTTATTAAATAACATTGCTTTCGAAAGTATACATTATACATGGAAACACATATGCTTCCTTTGGTGAGTAAAAGGTTCATTTTGTGGCTTCTTCAGCCAACTGTACTCTGCAGCAGCCTGAAGTCTGATTTGAATTTCATTTCTGCTTTTCTGATGTTTCGTGATCAGGATTTATTAAGGGTGTAGCTGCAGTACATAAAGTAGGAGCTGTATTTATTTATTTTCAAAAGGACTGCAAGATAATTACAATTATTCCAAAATGAGTCATAATTGTAAATATTTCTTACTGGAGCCTTTATCAACATTAATAATAATATTATGGTGCAAAATATCACTTATTTTAGCCTCCCCTAAGAAAAACCTTGAGAAAAAGTTATTTTTCTGTAGGTGGTTAGTCAAATAAGTGATGTTGAAAGGAAAAGTTTTCATAGTCATGCTTTTGGGAGAAGCTGACAAAACCTTTACAGATTCATAGGCTTATTAACATAATTATGTGGTAAATAATTTGGCCTCATCGTACCCTATCAGAAAAGGTAGAATAACACCTGTTATGGACAGATTTCTAGATAAATTGTTTTTCCAGTTATCCAAATAATACATAGTGACTTACTTAATCAGCTCCTGAGAATCAGTCTGTTTCAACAGCAGTGTGAAATCTGGCTGTTGTCCTTGTAGACTGTGAAAGATAGAATTTTAAGTGCTTTTGAATTGTTTTTGTTCCCCTAAAATAAATATTGAGCGCCTTTGGGAGTGGCCTCACTATCACACAGTTGCCTTTGTCCCATCTCCCCATGTGCAGTGAAGGTACCGCCATCTACCTTTTCTAATTGTGACTTCTCCTGCTTATGGGAAACATCCTGCAGATGACCCTGGAGCTCTCCATCCTTGGCTAGGTCTTGCACCAGCCACCTTTTTTTCCCACTTGACCAGTTTCTCCTGGGTCTCAAGAGAACCCAACTTTTCACATCGTTTGGTGGCTCCTTTCTTCTAGGCCTCAGCAGCACTTGCTATCATAATCATATATGTGCCTCTCTCCTTGCGGGCGAGCATGTCAAAGGTAGCTACCAAGTTCCCTGCAGCTATTACTCCTCTGCTGGTACGTAAGAACATCTAAGTGACTTGGAGCATCTGTACAACCATAGTTGACCTTACATGTATATCGCCACATCCAATCCCCACAAATGTTGTATGGCCTGTGATTTTCTTTGAGTGAAATTTTTATTAGTGAGTTTCCCACCATCCTTTGAATTATTTGAGTAACCTTGGGCTGTTATCCAGAATCACCTCCCAGAGTTTTGGTTCTGATCTGAGAATTTAGACACAAAATATAAGAGAAATATAGTGTGTGGGTATTAAAATCTGAAAGCCACAGATACTCTGTTGTTTCACAAGTACTGTACAGCATAGTGACAGGTGTATTGAGAACTTGGTGACATCTTCCCGTGGGCAGGTGCCATAAATGTGCACCAAAGTGATGAAGTAACCCTTGGTTGTCTCTGCTACAGCCTCTTATACCCATGCCATGTTCACTCGCTCTATCTCCAAGTTACTTTTTAAAAATCATGGAAACATGAACCTCACATATCATTTTTTACTCCATTTAACGTACTGTAACGAATACCAGTAGTCCCTCAGCATCTCCTTGCAGCCACTCCCTTCTTCTCCTCCTCCCTGTGCCTCACCCACCTCAGCCCCCCCCATCTCTTTTCTGCCCATCCAAAGCCCCTACAACATGTGCTTTCCAGAACAGCAGCAGGTAACTGGGGAGGATTTGCAGGACTCCGGCCCCTTCATTCCTTTATCCAGTAAATATTTCTTGAGCACTTATTTGTACCAAACACTGTATCAGTTGCTAGGAAGACCAGGGTAAGATGCAGTCCCTTCCCTCCCAGAGCTCAGCACTTCTGGTTTGTTAAGAATGCAAATCTGACTTCCCTAAGCAGGTGAGATTTGAAGTGGATTTGGGAGGATGAGAGGAAGTTAATTATCTAACATGGTGAAGAGAATGGTCATTTTGTGCAGAGAGAAGACATTTTAAAGTGCAAATGCACAAAAGTGTGGTCACTTTTAAGAATATCAAGCAGACGAAGTATAGCTGGGGCAGAGCCTGTCGGTGTAACAGATCAGTGAGGCCTGTTCCAGTAGGCTTGTGCACAACCAGGGCCTTGCACTTTAAAGAACTAGGCAAGTGTTGGGATATTGGTAAACGAGAGAACTGCATAATGTTAATGTTGAAGATCACTCTGCAACAGATGAAGATAACATTTTGGGTGGAGTCCACATTGGGTAGGAGGAAGACAACCCAGGAGGCTTCAGACATAATAAGCATGTGAATAGAGGCCCATGTGAATAGAGGCCATGACCATAGGAGTAGAAGTGCGGAGGCAAGTCTGTAAGTGCTGAAAGTGACTTGGCAGATGAGGAATAGCATTGTTAAAATGCCTTCCGGGAGACTGAACGTGGGGTGGAAGCAGGGAGAAGAGCTCCTGTTGAGGAGATGTCTCCGAGCTGGATATTTTGGGTGTGATTTGTGGACAGGACATCAGAAAGGCAGCCTCCCAGAGGAGCCATGGGTGAGGCCGTGGGGTGGACACAGCAGGGCTTTTAAAATAATTGGCAGAGAATTGGTGCTGAGGCCCTGGAAAGGAGGGACATTTAAAGAGTAAATAGCAGTGGGGCCCTCAAAGAAAAGGAAGAGCAAAGTAGGTGGAGGAGCACACCCAGCACAGTGGTATCAAGACACAGAAGTCTTTGGAAGGTGGTCATAATTGCCAAAGAGGAATCTGAAAGTGACAAAAGGGAGAATGATGAAAAACAGAAGGCGAATGTCAGCACTAAACCCCCTATTTAACTGCTAGAGTTGTCGGGAAAAGTAGGAAAGGTACTGTGGCTATATAGTAGTATTTAGGAGGTATTTATCTTTTAATATAAACTTGAGTCAGCTTTTTAACATTACTTAAGTAAAACAAAAATAAGGAAATAAATGTTCCATGGAAGGGAGTATTTGGCCACGTCAGAAGTTACCTAGTGACCAAATAAACAGAACCGAAAACATGTGTGGGCTCCGGGAGATGGAGTCACCTACCAAGTTAGCAAAAGTAGATTCAGCGGCAGCGGTGAGGGCTGCAGCGGGGGATGTGCGGGTCTGTGGAGGGAGGGAGTGAGTGCTGGAGAAGGAACCGTGTAGAGACCTCCTCCAAGAAATTGTAAAGCGAAGAGTTAGAAAGCACTGTAAACTCCTAACAGAAGTTTCAGGCAAGGGTTATTTTTATTTTTACAATGCTTGTTTTTTTGCCTTGCTGAAATAATCAGTCTTTTTAGTTGTTCCTGGCTTGGGAAGATAAAGTTCTTCTCACTTAAATATCAGAACAAATTATACCATGTTGGTCTTTTCCTGGCGTATTTTTAAATTTAAAATTTTTAATTCATCTGGAATTTTTTGAGGTCAGAAATGATGACCTTGTGCCTATTTTTCCAATGATTGAACTAGTTGTTTAAATACTTGTAACCCACTGATTATGATATACTTAAGTCTCATGAATATTTTTCTCTCTTCTTTAAAACCATTTTGTTCAAGTCATACTATCTATCCACACACTAGTTCTGCAATTTTAATTATATAGTATACTTGATATCTCCTAGAGCCAATACCATTTTACTGTTTTCCAAAATGTCTTGTAACAATATTGTCAGAGGAATCATTGCTCATGATTTACCTACTTGTTTATAAATTTCAGCATGACCTTTCAGCTTTTTTAAAAATGCATTTGAGTTGACTGAATTAGAATCTAAATTATTCTGTGGAGAAAAGAGTGATAAGTTCCCAGATTTGAGTCCGCCCAGTCGAGAGTATGGCACTTCTTCCATTCATCATTTGGGTTTTCTTAAGTCAATTATCCTAATAGCCTTAATGTTGTTTCTTGTTCATTCATGCAAAATGGTCTGTTTTCTTTGTCATTATAAATGGTATCTTTCCTCTTTGGGGTTTGTAACTGGGTTATTATGCTTGTATTCCCGATTTCTGACCTCTCTTGAACAATCAGAAGGTCTGCAGCACCGCCCCTCGCTCCTGCATGGCCCTGTGCGCTGCCCTCCCAGCAGGACACGCCCTTGCTCTTCACCACTTGACCCTGGCTCACTCCACACCTTTTTCTTACTCGCCTCCCCGCAGTGGGGAGAGTCGTAGACACAAGCCTGTCTGTCACTAACCGTTGTTCTTGCTGCTGACTCTGGCCTCATCTGTCTGTGCCTTCTGATATGACTGTGCTGCCTGGCCCGTGCAGCTCGCCAGATTCTTCCAGCCCGGTCTGCTCTTCTGTAAGAGAACTGGGCCTCTCAGACCAGAAGCAAATGCCAGTCCCTCCTACCCAGTCACACCCACCATAACCTCGCTTTCCTGCCCAGGGTCCTTCCTGCCCTGTATCTGAGCAAGGGGCCTTTTAAAGGGCCTGCAAATTTTCCTCTTGTCCGCAGTGTTAGTTATGCACCTACCTGTACAAACTCTCCTAAAGGTCTGACTGTTAGAATGGAAGGGAAGGGCCTAAACTGAAAAATTGCTTTTCTAGATCTTTGGCTTGCTTGCTTCCTTTTTGCTCTCCATGTTATAGCTACTTCCAGATCTGCTGCCCTATTTATATCGGGGGCCATGTAAATTTCAGGTAAGGAAGAAAGAACTTCTAAGCCACCAGACACTGTTGTCACGTGTATTTCTGGGCTTGCACGGCACTTGCATTCACTAGCTTACAGGGATCTCTGTTCCTTTGCTGCTTTTCAGCATATCCTTCCTACATTCTCTAAGCATAGCCTTCCCAATGGTACTTTCTTCTTTTTTTAAAATCCTAAGTCACAAATCATTGTCTGGCAATATCTCTTAGCTCAACATTAAGAATGAATAATATGCTTAAAATGTCTCAAGTTCATTACCAGAAAATAATATGATTAAAGATTTATGAATATATTGTTCCTATTAAGCGTATATATGTAAAAGAAATAGGCTGTGAGTAGTCTTTCAAGAGATTTCATATTTGTGTTTTGTTTAAATTGTTTCACTGTTGAATGGTTGTCACTGACCATGAATGTTTTCTCTTTGAGATTGAGTTCTTTGTTTGCCTTTCTCTTTATAAGAGTAAAGGAAAATATGTCGTCCTTCCATCCATCCACCACTCCGTGATGTGTCTCCATTCCATTGACAGTTATTCAGTTTGGGTTCGTCACCTTATTTGTGGCCTCTTTTCCACTGGCTCCTCTATTGGCTCTGGTGAACAATATATTGGAAATAAGAGTGGACGCGTGGAAACTGACCACCCAGTTTAGACGCATGGTGCCAGAAAAAGCCCAAGACATCGGCGCATGGCAGCCCATCATGCAAGGAATAGCAGTTCTGGCTGTGGTGACCAATGTGAGTAGACAGGCTGCACAGAGGAGAGACCTCCAAAAGCCCAAAACTGCATCAGGATGCTACTTACAGAATCGAATGTTTGGTACTTTTTAAAGCGGGAGGATGGTGCCAGGTCTATCGTCCATATAAATAATATAATTACATGCTATGGAATTAAAGTGTTACTCTTTTTAAAATATATTTGTTTATAATTATTATTCTTGACTTACCAAGTCAAGACTTCCTAAACTTTGGTGAAGTGTAAGCACTTGTTTTATGCTCCTTGTCTCTAGAGTAGCAGTTCTTAAAGTGGTGCGTTAGGAATGAATTCCAGCACTCTTTCCCCTACCGCTAGGTCTCTGCTAGCCATACTCTTGGCTGAAGCAATTTCATGCCCTGCATCCTGGCTGTGAGGGGACACACTCAGTTGTTTACAGTCTTTATTAATTGATTAGAGACCAGTCGGAACAGTCTTTGGTTTTTGTTTTGCTTTTGCACAGACTAACAGAGTTCCCAGGCATAGCAGTCTTAATGGTGGTCTGTCAGAGGACCTCCTTCCCTAGAAATAGCCTTAAAATCAGTGCCTTTTGCCCCCATAGCTCACTGCCAGTTTCACCCCCAGGTCATCTTCCCCAACAAAATTATTTCCCACACTTACCCCTGTCCTCAGCCTTTTCTCACCACCTGTGGCCAGGCTCTGGAGGACGGAAGTTCCTACAGATACTGCAGTCTGTAGACTCAGGCAGATCTGCACTCTGCTTCCCAGCACTGTGTGATCTTGTACCGAGCCTTAGCACTTCAGAGCCCCATTTCATCATTTGTAGAAGGAATAACTCCCTGCACAGTGGTTAGTGAGTTCAGTGAGTTAATACATAGATTGCATGGAGCCTCATCCTTACTGAATGTTAGCTGATACTTTCTTTATTCACATCATTAACAGTGACTCCATGAGGACTCTGACACATGCCCCAACTAAAGACACAAGAATTTAAATATAAGTCACTGTCTAGATTATAGGTATCGTGTACAATAGAACAAGTTACCTGGAACCATCCACCCCAAAACCCTCAATATATCTGAATTGCGTGCTATCTCTACTTTTTGGAGAAGGTTGCAAATCACACATAAAAACCAACTTACAAGGTCTGTCAGTTTCCTCTCACCCAAACAGCACCTACTGGTGCCTTAAACATCCGTGTGCTTCCAAATGAAGACTGATGCTAAAGCAATATGACAGCAAGGCCTTTCAAGTTCCAACATCATAAAAGAGTGGATCTGTCATGTTCAATATGCTATAGTACACTAAGCAGAGCAGGAACATAGACTTGTGTGCTTTAAGAAAATTTTTAGCAACAAGGTTCGAAACTAAAAGGGTTTTTGTTTGACCTTTTGCAACCAGAAAATGCAATTGAATCATAATCCCTATTCCTCAAGCACTCTGGCTTGATTGTATCAGGCATCTTTTCTCAGAGCCCACACCGTGGCTCCACTCCATTAGCGCAGATGGAGGCTTGGCTGTATTTACAAGGCTGGGCTGAGTGGGTCTGTGTACAGACACACACACTGGCTAATTGGTGCTACTGGGTCTTGGCGAATACTCATTTTTTCTTCTATCTTACCCTAGGAAAGCTACTTAATAGGTTTGTAATCATTGATTAAACTGTGCATAACCTTTTTTTCCATATTACTAGGATTTGTTACACTTCCAAGATGCAGTTGTGCATACGCATACACACACACACACGTATCTGTCCCCTCACATAAATGACCTCAACCCCTCAAACACCTACTGCATATGTCCACAACCTAACGTTTATAAAAGGAAGAGGAGAATAGCCATCAGGGGTAAGAGTGGGCATCCAACAGGAGTTTGGTATAAAATCGCCCCCTTTAAAGCTGCTGGTTCAATAAATAAGCTGAATTGACATTGTTGTATCTGCCAGAGCATCTGCTATTGAAGACCAATTTTAATTTATTTTGATATAAATGGAAAACTGTGTGCAGAACAGCATGAGAAATGAAACACACTGCATTTATTTGTGTTCTTGCCACACATCTCTCCAAGCAGCTCAGTGCAGGAGGAACGGTATCTTGTTAGAAGACAATACAATTATCTTCTTTGGTGGAATTTTTGTAGCTTCCCGAAGCACATGTGCAGGTGATTCTATAAAAAGATACAGCTGAGTTAAATAACAGGAAATGTAATCTGTTGAAATCTGGAAGAAGGTACAGTATTCTCACCTCCCCTCAATACTGACAGGCGGGCACACACAGATTTTTCACATTGAAAGATATGACAGTGTTGGTCCTAGTGGGGGAATTTTGGAGTAGAAAAACTCCTTAATTGTTTTTCTTGCTTTGCCTGAGATCTTGTTTGTCGGTTTGTGGTTTCACTGTGTTTAAACCGTATGTTCAGATGAGTACTATTAAAAATCACGTTGAGCCAGAAACATGTCTGTTCTGCTGAAATTAATGACTGAGTCATTCACTTTGTTTATTCATATAGAATTACGTTTCCAGTATAGTCTTTCTCCTTCCCTCAAACCAGTTTTACAAATGGGAGAGTGTAAAGCCCAAATTAGAGAATTTTAGAAAAAAATTTATATAACTCATAATAGCTTTATATCCTAATAGATGTCTGACACAAATATATGCTTGACTCATATTTGTTCCTTTTATATAAGAATATACTAAGCTTTCTGTATATTGCTAAATAATTTAAAACTTTCGTAACTTTATCTA
>PVJO010002834.1:0-134516 GCA_004026905.1 Hystrix cristata | reverse complement strand
AGAGTGTTTTGTGCTGGGTGAGAGTGCAGGCCCAAGTCAGCCTGCTGAGATTCCAACCCTATCTCTGCGACTTGGGCAGGGTATCTTAACTTCTACTCTCATTTCTTCCTTCTATGAAATGTGAATAATAACAGCACCTACCTCACTGGAATACTGTGAGGATTAAAAGAGATAATCCACTAAAAGTGGTAGTAGCCCACTGACTGTTCATAATTTAACTTGATCAGTAGTTTACTATCAGTATTATCGTTGTTATTCTCTCCTTTGTTCTGCATTTGCAGCAATGACAACAGGATGGTAGTACAGAATAAAAAGGCCAGGTAAAGAAGAGCAGGAATTTTAGAGCACACAAAGATGTCACCAAAAGAATCACGTTTCCTGTTGTCAAATGTTGCATGTTACTTTGAGCTTCCTGATCACTTCAGGCAGGAAACAGGGAGAAATGGCCAGTTATAAATTTCTTAACAAAATGGTGAAAGGATCATGGAAGTCCCTCCTGGGTCTGTCATTATCTTTTGTCCCCAAAAAGAAGTTAGAAAAGACTTTCTTCCTTGGCTAATGGGCTGTGGATGTACCTGGAAAACTCAGGATATGGAGTTTGGAAAGTGTTTCCTCATTCGTCATGTCTGAGCTCAGCTCGGCACCCTAGATTTTTAACCTTAGCTGGCCCCTTGATTCTGGGGCATAGAAGTGAGCTCCAGAGTTCAGGGTTTGGGTCCATTTCCTTGTGTTCCCGGAGGCCCTGAGTTGCATAAGCCAATCAGATGTTTCAGTAGTCCCAGCCTTGCTGGCACCTTGTACCTAACCCTTCCCCTGAGCAACATGGTTGTCGGTTTCTTCCTGGCATATATATGGCTCGTACACCCCCAATCTTGATGTCCTTTCTGAAGGTTTCTCTGATGGTGCTGTCTTGTGAGCATATCTGGTTTGAATTTCCAATGCCCAACAGATACCGTACCTCATACCCATGCACTCAGGATGGAGTATAGCCAGTATATAAATTCTAGAAGAATCATTTCTGATTTGTGCACTGTTAGTATGAAATATTGAAGTACAAGCATCTAGAGCAGAGAAACTACACATCTGTTTATCTTGCTCTGAATTACACCCTAGGCACAAAAGGACACTTAATAAATCAATATCTGCATGAAGATGGCGTCATTGTCAATAAATAATAATTAGGAATGCAAGAGGAAATCATTGCTTGCTTTGAATGCAAACCTTGGGTTCTAGAGGAAAAGAAAGCGTTGTCCAATGTGTTTATTTTAGGAGCACAGTGTGTGGAGTTTGCAAGCACAATACAATGACTGGGTGAAATGACTGGTGTATTATTTTACTGCCGAATCTTTCCAAATATTTCTGGGAACTCTGATGGGTCAGGACAAAAGGCTTGTCTTTGCACAACAACTTCTGGCTGTAAAAGGCTTACTAATGGGAGCGTGAAGAAACAATCACATGAAAAACAATTGATCTGTGGTTGATTAAAGGATTTTGTAATAAAAGAAATTGCTAGTCCTTTGCCTTGTTGTTATAGAGTACAGTATGTGAAATCGGCGACCAGCAAACTTAACAGTAGCGCAGAGTGTTTGTTCTTCTGCTACTGGTTTCCAAGGTGCAGGGAGATGCCATACAACTACACAGGCTAGTCATCCTTTACCTTCCCTTGTGCCCAGCACCGATGACATCACAATTATATCTGTGATTTCTATATATATGAAATGAGTGGCATATTATTTTTCTGCAGATCGAATTGTATCCTGCTATCACATTATGTTATGATTCTTTGTGTACAGGTTGATCTTTCTGGGCTGTAGGGAGGGACTACTGTAATGAGGTGTATCACTTATCTTTCTGTGCACATGACCTAGTATATAATAGGTCCTCAGTATGCATTATGTTGAATGAATTAAGTAATCTGTAGGGAAGCACCCAAAACAATCACCTGGTCCATCTCTTCTGGAAAATATGAAAGATCCTAGGGCATTTTAATACCCTGGCAGAGCCACACACCCCGACTGTGGCCCCTCAAGAACTGGGTCCTTTGCCTCTATCTCCAAGTGCCATGTTTCGCCTGTAGTTGTTGAGTTGTGGTTTTTCCCCTCTTGTTTGTCTACATGGTCTGTTCTTCTTTATTCATTCATTGACTCATCCCTACATTATTTATTGAACAGCTATTATGGGCTAGGTACAAATATAAAAACAAGTAAGAACCCTACCAGCTTTTATTTTATCAAGGGTAGATGGCCAGTAAATCATAAGCATAATCAATGAAGTAAGTCAGGAGGAAGTAAGTGCTGTGTAAAAAAGAAAAATGAGAGCCAGGTGGGGGAGCGGAAACATTAAGGAGGGGCAGGTGGCAGATTGCAGCAATACACAGATGAGAATGAGAAAGTGAGATTTGACCAAAGACTTGAAGAAGTAAGCAACCTTGTCTTGCAGATAGCTGGGCAGGTAAGTACTAGGCAGAAAGAAGAACTAGAGTGAGGGCTTCGTGTTAAGACTGTGCCTGGGGTGTCTGAAGAATAACGAGGGGCAGTGGAGCTGGAGTGGGTAGGGTAAGGGTAGAGCAGAAGTAGGAAATGTAGAGGGACAGGCAATAGGGGCCATATCAAGTAGGGCTTTGAAAACCATGAAAAGGGCTTTGGCTTGGATTCGGAAGGAAATGGGGAGCCACAAGAAGGTTTTAAGGAATGGAATGGCGAGGTCCAACTTGTTTTAAGCAGGGAGACCTAAGGAGGCTATTCTGATCACCCAGGTCAATGGTGATGGTGACCTGGACCAACATGGTGACCGTGGAGGTGGTGAGAAGAGGCAGACACTGGATCTGTTTAGAAGGGAGAGCCAGTGAGGGGTCTGATGGAATGTAGCTCGAGAAAGGATACCCAAGTGTTCTCATCTCATCTCCCCATGAGGGTGGAGCAGACTGTAAGTTGCCAGCCAAGTCCACGGGCTCCATCTCTAGGATGGAAGGGGAGTGGGGAGACTTGGGAAGCTACCCATCCCAGTGAGGCTACAGACCCCCACTTTTTTTTTTTTTCAGTGCTGGGGATTGAAGCTAGGGCCTTGCACATACTAGGCAAGTGCTCTACCACTAAGCTACATCCCTAGCCTGACCTCCACTTTTTTGACCCCTCAGTCTTTTTTTTCTTCAGCAGTTCAAATTCTCTCCTTTCAGTATTGCCTTTAAGATTTATCATGTCTTTCATGAAATCTGCCTTGATCAATTTTACCTGGCTCAGGTCTCGCAGTTCATTCCATATTCATACATAGATACGCTTTACTTAACACAAAGGATGGATTTTTAAAAAGAGAGGTGTAAGTCACCTTTTAAAAAATTATTAAAGCCTATTTTATATTCACCAAGGGAGCTAGCTATTTCAAGTACCCTATTATTGATGCTTTTAGATGGTAAAGAATCCTTTGGTTAGATGACTGTGGTCTCTCTCCACTAATATATCAGTTTTGAAGGATCAGATTATATTGTGTAAAACAGTTTGCACACTCCTATGATGTGTGTCTACACATGAGGTACCCTTAGGCATTTCACTGCAGTGGCCTGCTGGGACCTTGGGCTCAAGGCACTCTCACTTGGGCTCATCATTTTCCTCCAAAATCCTCTTCATGCAGGCCTGAAACCTCAGGTTCTTCCCCTAGTATCTGTCATCTTCCTTCTCCTCCCAGTTCCTCATTGCTTTCCATCTGTGAACTGTCTTACACCTTCCCCATTCTCTCCATAACCCTCTGACTCTTCTGTAGTTCAGGGGCCCAGGATGTCGCAATGGACTTCGGAACTCTTCTCCCTTAACTACTTTATCCATCTTCGTGAGTGCACCGCTCCTCAGTCCATGAGTCATCAGTGCCCAAGTTCATCATGGCCCTTCCTTGCGGATAGATCTGTAACTCCTTATCACCTTGCCTGTAGCTCACAATCTGAATACCTGAGAATGTCGTCTAAGTTCCTGTCAGTGAGCGCTGCGTGCGTGCCATCATTTATCCATTCATTCCCAATCACAAGGGCCGTCCACAGTGAAGTATTTATTCCTGCAGTCCCGAGCATGAGCAGGAGGAAGGCCACAGGCTTGCAGGGCAGGACGCCTCAAATCCTTTCCATCTTTCAAAGTCCTGCCCAGAACCCCGTTCGTTTTTAATCCTCCTGAATCCTTCGTGCAGAACTGACCCCTCCTACCGCAGCACTTGATGCAAATGATAGTTTAGAGCACATATCCCTCCTTCAGTGTATTATCATCTCCTTTCTCGAATCTTCCTCACCAACCTGTGTGTTTCCTGCCTGCTGAGCACTGTCTTCTTGGTCACCTCTGTCTTTGTACCTTTTAGTGTGTGTAGCAAGTGCACAATAAAAATAAACCAGGTGACTGTCTGGCCATCCTTTTTCTTGTTAATGTTTTGCTGCTGGCACATGCTACATTAAATTGTGAAGTCCAGCCCTCTGCTCTTTCCTCCCATCCCCTCCCTCCCCATCCCTACAGATGGTATGTCTTAAGCTAATGCTGAATCTCCCCTTAACCCCTCGGGGTTCAGGGCTGTGGGACCCTGATGGTGCATGCACAGCAAATTGGGAATTCATCCCAGACACTCTGGCCTCAGGTTTGTTTATTTTTTCATTCATTTATTTATCTCCCATGTGGTAGATAGGAATTTCAGGCCACAACTGTAGGGTGCAAGAAATGTCACGTTTCTTTATTTCTCTAAATCAAATTTGAACGATGCCAAGCTTCTGCTTGCTGAGCTGGCCAGAAATTCAGTCTGTCCTTTAAGAGCTTCCTCCTCTCCCCACTCTAAAAATTCTAGGAAAGCCTCCCGGTTCTCATGACTTCTGAAGAGCGGGTTAAGAGCTCTTTCAATTGAGATCCACACTGGTCACATCCGAGCCGTGTGGTCTGAGGCTGAGCTCAGGCTGGGAGCAAGGACCCACAGAAGTGTTTCCCCTGAAGTCCCAGACACTGAACCTGGCCCTGCTCAGCCTCAGGGGACATTCTCAGAGCCTCCTCCCACCCTCAGCTGGCCCACCACCCCTCCACAGCCCCATGGTGCTGTCTTCTCAGTGACCAGAATCTTCTGCCTTTAGCCACTCAAGTTTGACAGGTTGACAGTAACTTCTGAGGCAAGGACACACACAGTCCTCTAGATGAGGCAGGAAAAATGCCTCTTCTTTTCTTTTCTTCTTTTTTTTTTTTTTTTTTTGAGACAGTGTCTTGCTATGTCACTCAGGCTGGCCTTGAACTCACAGTGATTGCCCTGCTTCAGCCTCCCCAGTGCTGGGGTTGCAGGTGTGTGCCACCACTCCTGGCTCTGTTATTCTTTTTAACATCTGTTAGTATTCCACCTCTATAAAGAAACAAATACATAAAAACCCCAAAATACTGCAATCTGATTTTTCTGTTATGCGTCTCAATTAAGTGATTCAGACAGAGTACACTTACCGTAAGTTCATGACGAAATAGCAATAGAAATAAAGAATTTGGACCAGGGAAAATATAAGTGTAGTTAGTCATGACCAGGAAAGAAAGAATCCAAAATTCTCTTAACTGCAATTGTTATAATTAAAGTTCACCTTTGATGCTGAGCTTCCTGGTAGCCCAGGTGAAAAGTGTGATGTGATTTCAAAAGTCTATTACAAACTCCCAGAAAAGGAGAAAAAATCCATTTCTCAAGGGAAGCAAAGAGATTTCCATTACTTGGTTCTAAAGTAAGTTTCTCATGTGAGGCTTCATGAAATAGATAAGAAGGAAAAAGTCTTCTACAGAACTGTAGAGTTATTAAATGTGGATCTTTGCTTCTCATAGCTTATATCCTCTTGGTATCCAGTTAGGCGGGTAAGTATGCCTGTGGGGGTGCACACAGAAGTGCTGGGCATAGAAGTCAGTCCCTACTTCTTTTTTCTTTTTAACATGTTGTCTCTTGTTCACACTCCTAAGTATGGGCAGATATTGCTGGTATCACTGCCATACTACAGCTTAAGCAGAATGAAGACTGAGACAAACGTCTGTTAAAGATCATGACCTGAGTGACAAGAATACATGGCAAAACTGGGCAAGTGGGTTCTGATCCTGATGATGCTTTCGCTTATGGGTGGCCCTGGCTGCCCATTTTTCTTTCTGTTGTAATCTCATTGAGCACAGGGCCCAGGACCCCATGTTCATCATTGAGTCACCGATACCAAGCACAGTGCCTGTCATTTATCAGATGCTAAATTAATGATTGTCGAATTAACATGCTTGTTTTTTCCTGTATTTCATGTGTATAGTGTGACCTTTTAAGTTTTTCTTTGTTACAGGACTACTACAGAGCTAGATGAAAAAAGAGTTCTTCTAAGCTAGACCTTTTTGCCTTTATAGATGACAGGACTGGGGACACAGGTGCTGTCAGTGATTAGGGGACATATGACGAAGAGCATATGGTGCTGTCAGGGTAAGGAACACCAGTTGGCTGCTGGGTCAAAATGATCAGGTTGTATGTTAACCCAGGAGTGTGTGTGAGATTGGTAAATTGCAGGCCTGATTCAGATCTTTATTTTTTGGAGGTGCTGGGGATCAAACTCACAGTCTTGTGCTTGCTAGGCAAGTGCTCTACCACTGAGCTAAATCCCTGACACCTCTGATTCGAATCTTGCAGTGAGTCCTGACTGGCTGTGAGAATGTGGACAAGACATTAGTTTTCTTGTCTATAAGATGAGGACAGTGTCATCTAAATGGTTCCTGTTTGAAATAAAAACGTTCTTTGCAAACTGAGAATTATTTAAGGAATTGTATCTTATTTCTATTGCTATTGCTAATTGTGGTAGCAAGGAATAAGCATTGTAGGATGGAAAGTGCATGAAAGGACTTTTAGTGATCAGAAAAAACATTCAAAAGTCAGTGACTTGAAGCAGCTGCAAAATGGCAGAGTAGGTACCTCCAAAATAACCACTCCTCCGTAAAAGCAATGGGAATGCTGGAAAAAAAATTTCCAAATCAACTGTTCTAGAACTCTAGGAATTATCCAAAGACACCAAACAATCTGAGGAGCATCTGTTCAAGAATGGCTGAATCATGCTAAGAACAGTGAACTGTGGCACTTTCACTTGCTCTGTTGCTATTCACCTGAGTCTGTGCCGCATTCTTAAAATCCAGCAACCTCGCAACTACAGTAGCTGGGCTTGAGTCCCCACCAAAGCTGCATCTGCCAAACTTGTCAGGTGACTCCCTGGAAATGCCCCCTTCTTGTGGATTGTCTTGATTTGACCAGACTCAGGGCCCATTGAGTGCAAAGAGCCCTGTCACTATGGCATTGGTCAAAAACAATCAGCAGTAAGTGTTTGACATGACTGCTGCATGATGTAGTGATTCTAGTTGGGGCAAATGAGACTGACCAAAATACTTAAAAAAGGAGAACTTGAAGAATGAAGATCTACAGGGGCTTTGAAATGCTCTGGCATATCCCTGAGTCTCTAGAAAGCCATGCACACGTTCAGGACTGTGTGCATACTCGAGCAATAACTGAGAAGGCCTTATTCTCTCACTGCAGGCTGATTTTGAGGCTCTATATAAACAGAAGTGAAGAATAAGGCAGAATTGTACATAGCTGAAGTATTTAAGCTGTACCCCATTGTCTGCACAAAGCCTGTCGGTAAATGCTGGGAGGCTTACTGTTTCCGAGCACAAATCACCGACCAATTAAGACTTCAGCAGCTGCACTAAATGTAGATGTTACAGAATTAGCCCAGAGAGTCACTAAGCACACAAATGATAGCAACAGCAGCAGCAATAGTAAATAGTAGCAACAACAGACTCTTGGGATGGGTTCCCAGCGTCATCATACTATATTATTTAAAGTATCTAATTTTTGAAAAAAAATAAGAAATGCAAATATACATGAAAATATGGCCTATGCACGGGGGGAAAAGGAGTCCCTGACTGTTGTCCGTGAGGAAGCTCAGATTTTGGACTTATTAGACAAAGTCTTTTAATATGCTATTATAAATGTATTCCATGAACCAAAGGAAAATATATTCTAGAAAACTGAAAAAGTATGAGTATTTATTTTGTTAATTAGAATATACTGATATATAGATAGACATTTTTTAAAAACTGAGTATATATTGAGGAATTGAAAAGTATAATAACTAAAATAAAAAGTTCACTAGAGGACCCAATATCAAATTTGAGTTGACAGAAGAAAGAATAAATTTGTAAATAGGTCAGTTGTGTTCTGCTCTGAGGAATAAGATGAAGTAAAAATGGGCAGAGCTTCAGAGACCTGTGAGTTGCCATAAAGTGTACCAACATATGCATAATTGGAAGAAGAGGAAAGGGGGGCAGAAAACAATTTGAAGAAATAATATCCAAGCATTCCAATATATTTGAAAAAATATTAATCTACACATTCAAGAGGCTCAACAGACTCCAAATAGAACAAACTCAGAGATCTACACCCATATCCATCGTAGTCAGTCTAAAGTCAGAGATGAAGTGATAATCATGAAAGCAGCAAGAGAGAAGATATTTGACACATCCAAGGGATTCTTGGTAAGACTAACATCTTGACTTCCCATCAAAAACCTTCAAGGCCAGAAAGCAGTATTATGACATGCTCAAAATCCTGAATAAAAAGACTATCAACTGAGAATTTTTGTATTAAGTAAAATGTTCTTCAAAAGTGACAGAGAGGCTGGGGATTTAGCTCAGTGGTTAGAGTGCTTGCCTTGTAAGCAGAAGGTCCTGAGTTCAATCCCCAGCACCAAAAAAAAAAATAAAAAAAAAGGTGACAGAAATTGAAATATTCTCAAATAAGCAAAAACTGAAATTGCTTTAGAAGACTTTCCCTGTAAGAGATTCGAAAGAGAGGTTTTTAGGTTGAGATGAAAGAATGTAGACAGTAACTAGGCAGTAACTCAAATCCACATGAAGAAATAAAAAGTGGTAGAAAAAGTAGCTATATAGGGAGACATGAAAGGTATTATAAGTATATTTTTGATGATAACATTTTTTCCCACCAATTTAAACAACTATATTTATAACTAATGGTGTATAAAAATGTAATTGGCATGACAATTCCCTACACAAAGTAGGGAGGAGGGAACAGCGATATATCGGAGCAAAGTTTGTATATAGCATTGGAATTAGGTACTGGCACAAAGACAGATAGGTGGACCAGTGAAACAGAACAGAAGATACAGAAACAACCCCAGGTACATTCAAGCCATTTGATCTTGACAAAGGGGCCAAAAACATGTTGAAGGAAAGGTGGCTTCTTTAACAGATGGTGCTGTGAATGCTGGCTATACATAAGCAGAAGATTGAATCTAGATATCTCTCACCATGTACTAACTAAAACAAAAATGGAATAAAGATGTGAATATTAAAACAAATAATCTACCAGAAGATAAAATAGGTAAAACTCTTGAAGACATAGACATAGGCAAGGACTTTGTGAACAGCATCCTAGTTACACGAGAAATAACACCAAGAATTAACAAATGAGATCGTAACAAATAAAGCTCTGCACCACAAAGGAAACAGCCAACAGAGCAGAGACGACCACAGAAAGAAAAAAATTTGCCAGCTATACCTCAGAGGACTAATGTCTAAAATTTATAAAAAACTCAAAAATTTAGACCTCCAAAGTAAAAGACCCAGTCAATAAATGGGCAACTGAAATGAATATACTTCTTGGAAGTACAGTTGTCCGAAAAATACATGAAAAGATACTCAACATCACTGGCCATTAGGGAAATGCAAATTAAAACAACGCTGGAATTCCATCTTCCTCGAGAAAGAATGGCCATCATCAAGAAATTAGATAGTAACAAGTGCTGGCAAGGCTGTGGGGAAAAGGAACCTTTCACATTGTTGGTGGAAATCAGTATGGAGATACCTCAAAAAACTAAAAATAGAAATTCCATTTGACCCAGATATTCTCCTCCTGGTATCTTGCTGAAAATGTTAAAGACGTCATATTATGATGGAATATGAAAACCCATGTTTACAGCAACACAACTCCTGACACCGAGGTCTTGGAAGAGGTCTATATGTCTATCAACAGATGAATGGATAAAGAAAATGTGGTATTTACGTACAATGGAGTACTACTCTCCCATAAAGAAGGTTAAACTTGAGTCATTTGTAGGAAAATGGATGCACCTTGACCATAAAGTTAAAACAAATAATCATAAAAGTGAAGTTAAAGTGAAACAAATCACACAAGAATAGCTTCTCTTATATGAGAAACTCAAAATATAAATAAATAGTAAAATAAATGTCAGATAATAGGAAATAGGGAGATAGTTGTTTTTTTTTTTTTCAGAAATGTGAAGGAGACCCAGACATGGAGGAAAAGGGAAGGGGATGTAAAAATAAGATGTGTAATATACATGGGGGAGTTCACCATGGTGAGTGTAATCATTAGGTACTGCACACATATACTAAAAAATAACAAATTAGGTTGATACTAATCCAAACTATATTATAAACTAAGATGTTTAATTGACAGATAAGCTGCTGAGGAAACAACTGAGAAAGGAGCAACAAGAGAATAGAAATTGTACAGTGGAAAACATCCATTTATCATAAAAGAAGACAGTTGTGGAGAAATAGAGGAATAAAGATGTATAAATAAAATAGTAAAATAGCAGGTATAGTCCTATTCTATCATTAGTTACATTAAATACAATTGGACTACACAGCCCAATCAAAAGTCAGAGGTTGGCAAAATGGATTTAAAAATAAGATCTAACTGTATACTATCTATAAGAGACACACTTTAGATGAAAACATACATGTTGGAGGTAAAAGGATGTTAAAGTCTTAAAAGGCACACATAACCAAAAGGGACTATACTACTATTAAACAAAAGAGACTTTAAGATTTTACTAAAATTTTTACTAAAGAATATAATAATAGAGTTAATCTGTCTGGAAGACATACAAATGTAAACGTACATAGAGCTAACATCAGAGCCCTAAAATATATGAAGCAAAAACTGACATAATTGAGGAAAATAGACAATTCAGTAATAATAAGCTCAGGGCCACACTTTCAGTAATGAGTGAAACAACTAGACAGACGATCACTAGGAAATAGAAGACTTGAGTAACACTGTTAGCCTAAATGACTTTTTTGGAATAGTTTCTCCAGCAAGAGTGGAATACACATTCTTTTCAAGTTTACCCAGAACATTTTCTAGGATAGGCTATGTTTTAGCCTGTAACACAATCTTAATAAATTTGAAAGTATTGAAATAATACAAAATACATTTTTATTTTATTGAAAGTAAATAAAATAAGGACATTTGGGAAATTCACAAATAATGTGGAAAACAACACTTTTCAATAACATAAATCACAAGGGGAATTATAAAATACTTTGAGATGCATGAAAATAAAAACTATCAAAAGTTATGAGATACAGCTGAAGCACAGATCCAAGAGTAATTTATGCCTCTTTGTGCCTTGATTTAAAAAGGAGGATTTGAAACCAATTACCTACATTTCTACTTTAAGAAATTAGAAAAACAAGAGCAAACTAAGCCCAAAACAGTAGAAGGAAGAAAGTTAATAAAGAGTAGAGGAGAAATAAATCAAATGGAGAGTTCAATAACTGGAAGACTAGAAGAAGATCAAAAGTTCTACCTGAAGTAGCCACAAGAAGCTCAGGAAGTCAGTCAGGTAAAGCTGGCGGGGACGGCGCCTGAGGCCAGTTTGCAAAGGGTTCTGCTGCTGGTCTGCCTGAAAATGTAATTTGCCTGCCAATTTCCTATACAAAATAGGGATTTGGAAGTGTGAGGCATTGAAACTTTTCCCAGAAAAAGTAATACAGTAAGTCCTGTAAAGGATAATTTGGTGGCAGTAATCCAGATGCTTAACAAGTTATTAAGGAATAAAACCAGTCAGGTGATGCAAGAAGCTTGCTTTTGAAGTAACCCAGGAAGCTGGGGACAGAGTCTAGAGTAGCCTACTGGCAGTGGAAGATTGGGGTCAGAATGAAAGAGATTAGGAAGGAAGGGCAGCATCTCAGGATTTGATGGCTGTCTGGATCTTTGATCTGAGAAGTAAATGGAGAAAAACTCTAGTTCAGTTCTAGCTCAGCAGTTTGGTGCTCTTTGGTCTCTGGCAATTCCTCTGAGTCTCCAGTTCCCTCACCTGTGAAATGAGATTTGCAATGCTTGCCTGGCCTACATCACAGGATTTTTTTCAGGAATAATGTATGTAAAATAGGTATCAAAGCCAGCTGTGAACTCTCAAACTCTTGAAAAATCTAAGAGTGTGTTTGCTATTATAATTAATTTAGTTTTGATCAGAGTTTTCAATAGTGAGAACCTCAGAATACTATAGATGCATTGAGTGAGCATTTGGAAACATGGAAGGGAATTCTGGAGAGAAATTAGTGCTAGAGCTAACGTTTGGGCATCACCTGCCTGTCTCAGGGAGGGGAGAAGAGAGTGGAGTTGGATGTGAGTGGGAGAGATGTGGGCAAGGATTCAGCCATCGAGAATGAATAGGAGTAATGTGCAGAGACAGCCAGGCTGGAAGGAAGCTAGAGGTCACAGTGGGTTTCACAGAGTTGCAAGGTGCCAAAACCCCTGAGATGTGAAAGACAAAGACAGCGGGTGGAATGATGAAGAGGCATTTGTGAACTGTACCCAGGAGTCTCCTTAGAAAACAAAGGAAGCTAATATAGCTTTACCAGAATTTAGCTAGAGAATCATGGGTAGGAAAAGGTGGGTAATGTAGGGACAGTTAGGAGGAAATAGGGAGCATAGGGCATGACCTGGTTGGTTAACGTGGTAAAAATGATGAAAGTGACCACATGCTTACTTTGCATGAGGTACTTAGGGAAGTTGTCCTTTGTGGGATCTCTGCATGCATTTGCTATGTGCTCCTAGGCCCCTTGAACCTTAGCTCACCCCAGAAACAAAGGCTAAGTCCCCAATCGACCTAAATTATATCAGTCAGTGAAACAGTTAACAGGTGTAAGCCGAACCTTGTGAGAACTTCAGCTTACCCCTTTAAGTATGGACAAGGCAAAGACACCATCCCAAGAAGCTTCTCTTGAGCTTCTCTCTGCCATACAGTTTGCTGTCTGACAGTCTCCTGCCTTTGCAGTATTATAAGTAAAACCTCTGCTTTGCTCTAATTTCATTTTCTGGTTCCTCATTCTGTGCTGGAGGGACCTTTGGTTTGGGGCCAGGCTCAGTTGACCCTTTGAATTCTTCAGGGGGATAAAGAGATGAACCAGGGGAGCGCAGGCTTTCTTCACGGGAGGACCTCTAGCCTCCCAGACCCCCACCTGAGATACACTGCTCCTGTCAAGGGACTGTCTTGGAAGAGAGAATTGGGACAATTTCAGTCTCCTGTTGACAATTTGTTTCTTTATTGTGAAATAGAAACTCTGGTGTGGATCTGTTGGTATGGAAGTGCCAGGACCACAGGGGAGGCCAGCAGGGAGGACAGGCAGTCCCATTTTGTCCCTGCCTCTGGTGCTCTGGGGTTTGCGAGGATGAGCCGTATCACTCATGACCAACAAGTGGGAGCCTTTGTCCAGGGAAACAGGAGGGAAGTGGCCGGCGAATCAGGTATCCCAAAGCTCCGAAGCTCTGTTGTTTTTCAGTCAATCGGAGCATCCAGAGAAGTAGTTCACTTGAGCCAATGGCACTTGTTTAGAGACTTGATTCTGCTATTACTGTTTTAGTCACTTTTCTCATCCTTAAGACACGCTATCTGACACCCCCATAACTTAAAGGAGGAGAGGTTTCAGTCCATGGTCAACCAGCTCTGAAGGAAAAACACCGTGGCAGAGAGACATACCACTCACCTCATGGCTGCCGGGAAGCAGAGAATGAAAAGGGGCCAGAGAAGGAGAAACGCCCTTCCAGGTCATGCTCTTAGGGACCTGTCTCTTCAGACCAGATCCTGCCTCCTAACAAGTCAGCTGTACCACCCCCATAGTCCAGTCACCTTTCAAAAGCCCACCTGTGAGCACATGAGGCTTTAGGGGTCATCTAGGTATGAGTCATAACAATTACTGTCTTTGTACTCATCTGCGATGCTAGCGAGTGTGCCCTTCAATATCCTGACCCCAGGACAGTGATGGCGAACCTGTTAGAGCTTTCAGCGATACAAACAGCACACATGCCGCAGGTTTGTCAACAATGACCTGGGGTGTCCGTTGGTCACAGTATCCAGTATTGAGCTGGGTACAATTCCAGGTCCCTCCCAGCTCAGGGATTCTGGGAGCTGATGATAGACCCAGTGGCCTTCTAAGCCCAGGGCAGAGGCGCAACCTCCCAGCTCCTTCTCTTGTTGACTCTAGCTGTTTTTCCAGCACTGAGCAAAGTGTACCCTGAGGCAGGGCTTCCTGGTTCCCAAGGGCAAGACACATCTGCTCTTCATGGTAACCTGTGGGAAGTGGATCCTGGTTGCTCGGCAGCCCAGCAGAGTTGTGCTGAGTAGGAGGCTTTCAGGGCTGGAAAAGAGAGGGAGTGTGTGGGGGACAATAGCCTGAACAGCCCCCTGGCAGAAAGACTGCAGAATCAAGTGTACACTTGCTCACAGGGACCTCTGGGATGCTGCAGTCATTTCACGGTCCCAAGGTGCTTCTTAATATGCTTGACCTGGAAAGGTGCCAGAAAAGTAAAGGCAGCAAAAGTAAAGCCCAGCTACTTTGAATTGCCTACTTCATCTGTTTCTTGCAGCCTGGAAATGAAATTTGTTGCAGTTTAGTAGCAGTTAGGAGTCCCATGCTGAGGTCCTTATTTCTCCCTGCCCACCCCTCGTCTTTCTCATTCCCAGCCTTGGGCACTGGGACATCAGGGGCTAGGAGACACTTTGAATGAGTAGTCCTCAAGCAACTGTCACCATCAGTTCCCTGGGGGTTATGGGCACAGAAGATAAAAATCCCCTTTTTGTAAATTAGGGTTTTGGCCCTGAACCTTTGGGTGGCCTCATCATTATAAAACTCCAGGGTTCTCTGTACCCACCTGAGTCTGTCCCCAAACATTCCTCTTAGAAGCATACCGTGCTTTCATACCTTTCCAGGAAGAAAAGGATGCCTCCCTCCAAGTGAACAAGTTCCCTTGCATGTTACTCTGGTACCCACAGGGGTTTGGGAAGGGCAAGAAGAAGGAATGGGGCATAGCTCAACAAAAGCGGAGACAGAGGTCCACAACAGAAGACGCTTGATAGAGGGCATCTTGATGGCTGTCCTGCCCATGCTTCTGCTCCTTTGTCAGGTCAGAGAGGCAGGTGGAAGCCGGCCCTCTTTCTAGAAGTTGGAACACATGGCCAGGATCCTGCACCCAAAGCCACATTGCCCCCCAGGTTGCTGTTTTCAGGGTCTAGGTCTTTTTGTCCATATGATCTTGTTTGGATGGATGTCGGTGTGATGAGTACCAAGAAGCTGAAGCAGTTTTGGAACTGGGTTTCCTCAACATGGTGAGCGGGCGATGGGAGAAAGTGGTAGACAAAGTAGTGGGAGGCGCCGGTGGCACTGGTAGATGAGAGGTGGCCTCAGCAAGGCATCTGCAAGGGAAGATACAGGTGAACTGCACCAAAGTTTGATTTTAATCACTTTACTGAGCCTAGGTGCAATTTCCTCATTACCAGTTCTATGATATTAGAATCCTGTCTAATAATGACTTTTGGAAAATGATGGCTTAGTTACCTCAGAGTGAAAATGTGTCCAGGTCGTGTGCTTTCTTTTGGAAAGTTTTCTAGTCTCCCCCTTGAAGCTGTGTTAGGACAGGGAGTAAGAGGACTTGCTCCTCAGTCCCTGGGCCTGCCTATTCTCTAGTTACCTGATGGGACTCCAGAGAGTCACTTCTTAAGTGAGCTCATGGTGTGAGAATAAGACTACAATTTTGAGAAGGGAATTATAGTCATTTTAAGGTTATGCCATTAAGTTGTCTGAGCACAGAATGTGCTGCCTTATAGGAAACCACATTTTTAAGTTAGAATCATACAGCGGGAGCAAGGTAGTTTAGAGTGTGTGTGTGTGTGTGTGTGTGTGTGTGTGTATGTGTATGTACGTGTGTGTGTAAAAATCCAAAACAGACATACAAATAATCTCAAGAAAAAGATGTGCTGAGGGGCCTGAGCTTTTTAGCCGTGCCTCAGTCCAGGCTGACAGTGCTGACTGCTACTCGGTGCTGTTTCTGTCCTTCTTGGCTGTCTTCTGTTCTGTGGGGGCTGGAAGCCTGCAAATATTTCTCCTGCCCTCACTCTAAAGAATCCACCAGTGGGAGGGCTTTGTCCGAGGTGTGGGAAGTGAGCCAAGTGGGAGCCAAGGTTGCTGAGGCAGCTTGGTGGGAAGGCTTAGGGCTTTGGCAGGTGGCAGACATGAGGTTTTGCCAGTGCTTTTAGGAGTTCTTTCTACGAAAGTGACAGAAGGGCCAGCCACTTCTGTGCTGTCTGTAGCTGAGACCATCAATGACAGTCTTCTACAATTCCTGTATTTTCTGGTTTCCTGAACACTAGC
The DNA here is from genome assembly GCA_004026905.1 of Hystrix cristata. Lineage (NCBI taxonomy): Eukaryota > Metazoa > Chordata > Mammalia > Rodentia > Hystricidae > Hystrix > Hystrix cristata. Next base: position 118,047 of record PVJO010002834.1, on the reverse strand, counting down.
AGTGACTTTCTTGACTTTTGGTCTATTAGCCTTTTGGACAGTTCCATCAGCCTCTAAATGCGCCCATTAAATACCTTTGGCTTACCATACCTACAGTGGTTTCTTACACAGGTGCTCTGATTTTCTCCTCTGTCCAGCCCCGGTACCCAGCCTGGTATCTGATTTCCAGGAGATGAGTGAACAGATATGGCTCAGGAGGCCTGCATTTCTTATACTGGTAATTAGGAATGGCAGCAGTCCCTGCAAATTGGGTGGCTTCATTCCAAGCATGTCCATTATGTATTGGAAGGCCCCTGTTTCCTTTGATGCTTTTCTGAAAACTCAAAATGGTCAGGCTGTTCCGTTCATAATTACTCCTTCTGCCATAATGAAAACATTTGAAGATGTCTGGGAACAGTGTGATAGAGAATTTAATCATTGGTTGAACTATAATTTTGTGAGCATCTACTATACAGTAAACACTTTCTTAGGCTCTAGGAATATCAGAATGAAGAAGACCCAAGCTCTGCCCCCAGTTGCACACATCTTGGTGATACAAAATTAATAACCTAATAATTTCATGTGATGTGTGAAGTACTGCCATAGAGGCAGTATGTTTGGGTGCAAAGGCAAAGGGCTCTTCTCAAAGGGCAGTGGAAGGAGTAATAGGGTGTAAGTCGAGCTACTGTATCAAAAATACTAAAAATTTATAGTGGCTCAACCAAGACAGAAGCTGCTGCTTCTCTCTGTAAACCCAGAGTGAGTCGCACTCTGCACCAGGAGATCGCTTGGACAGCCAGGGAGCACTGCTCCTCTTTGTCTTGTATTTTGCCCTTGTCCATGTGGTTGAGACTGGCCATTAGCATTGCATCCATGTCACAGCTCAGGAGACAGGGAAAGACCAGAGTGGAGGACAGTTGGTTTCCATTTTAAAGATTGTGACCTGTGTGCTGTACACATAACTTCTGCTTACCATCCATTAGTTATGTGGGTCCATCTGACTGCAAGGCAGGCTGGTCTATATCTAATAGGATATGTTGCTAGCCCCTAGCTGAAACCCGAGGGTTTGTTACCAGGTGATGAAGTGGAGAAAGCCTCAAGTGGACAATGAAAAGTGTCTATACAGAAGGCTTTCCTGGTAGGAGATGCCAGGACTTCTGTGTCCCTGTGTGCAGTAGGCTCTCTGCAGGGCCAGGTGGCCAGATGCTGGCAGTCAGGAGAGCATGTGGAGGAGCGTGGTGGCAGAGGTGATGTGGCGGGCCCTGTGCATTCCTCAGTTATAAATAGGAGCCATAGAGCTTGTCCAGCCTTTTTACAAATGACAGAACAGATCCAGAGAGGAAGTGCATTGCTACATTGAGACTTGAATTGAAGCCTCTTCTCTTGTGGGCCAGTCTCTTCCCTCTGTGCGTGACAGTTTTGTTGTGGGGGGAGTCTGATCCTGGAGAGCTGAGACGCATACAAGCATGGAGAACCACTAATGAATCCCCTAATTCCTTTCCCTCTACCATCATCCTGGAAAGCAGTATTCATGTTGCCCTGGCTTGTTATGGGTCCAAACCATCAACCTGAGGCCCTACCGGTAGGCACTGTTTATCATGTGAGCTGTCCTTCCTCGCTTCACCTTCACTCCCCACTAGATAGTGTGGGGATGAAATACCACCTTGGCTGAGTTAGGGAATTTGTCATTTTTACATCTCCACATCCTAGTGTCTTCTGCTCCTGGTGACAAATAAATCCCCAGGCTGATGGTTGGCCCCAGCCATTCATTAAGCAAATAAAGCCCCAGCGTGGGAGTCGGAGGCTCATAAATAATCCCGGGTGTTTTATCCCCCCTCGCCTGTTGCCTCCCCATCTTTGCATATTTATAATAGAGGAGCAGCATTTCTGACACAGACTGTTATGTGTGGGAGCACGTGGTGGAGAAGAGCGACAACTGTGGCCCTGCACTTGCCCCAGAGCCCTGGAGGGGGTCACCCTCTAGGGCCCAAATCCAAGGCTCTGGCCTGGATGCACTGAGAGCTGTGATCTGGCCCCTGGTTGTAGAGGGAGGAGGGGGGGACGTAGGGCAAGTAGCAGTTTCTACGTATCCTGTCCTGAGTCTTAAAATTCATGGCCATTTTAGAGCAGGGCTGTGGTGGGAGGGCATGTGGGCCTTTCATTTCTGTCTCTCCAGGAAACCCCATGGCAAGGAGGTTAGATTTCCTGCACTAAAGAGCAGGGGAAGAAGGGACAAAGTCATGCTGCCACCAATGAGAAGGGTGAGAATTATTAATAAGAACACTGGACATTAAAGATGGAGCTGGGCTTTAGAAGCACTTGCATTTTGCACCTCACTTCGGATGCTCATTAGCAAAGAACTGTGCAGACCTCTTTTATCTGATAAATATGCCACCAAAGCAACTTACCCTACCCCGGCCCTCCGCATGCACACACACACACACACACACACACACACACACATGCGTGCGCACACACGCACACGTGCGCGCACACACACACACACACACACACACACACAGCATACCATAGGCCTCTCAGGGTGTCATATCCTGCAAGCAGCAATTATTGCCTAAAGCCTTCCAGAGGCAGAAAGAATGTTTACAGAGGTGTACAGTCCACACGAGTGTGCTGTAGCGCATATGAATTTAATTTATATTCCTATTCCACCACACAGGGTGGAGGCATGAAATTGTGGTGATAAACAGAAACACAAATAATGGGCAGCTGATACTGCTAATGTGAACCCACTAGTCTCCGTGAACTGGGTTTCTTCCTGAAGTTGCCAAGGTTGGCTCATCTCAGATGTGTCCCCTTTGGTCTGGGATCTCTCTTGCTGAGCTGAGACACTCCAGGGTGGAGGATTGGTCTCTGAATCCCCCCACCCCAGCTTTTCAGGATAAGAAAATACTGAGGACAGGGCCCATCTTTATTGCTCAGGCCAGAGCATGTGTATCCTGATTCTTCACTCTGCTGGATACACTGCCAAGTGGACCAAGGTTTTTTTTTTTTTTTTTTTTTTAATATAGGTTATGATGTACCAGTGAATTGTAGTTTTTAAAGGATTGAGATGGAAGGAAAAAAGCATTACAAATAAAAATGGAAACTTTCGTTCATAAAATGTAATTCTCTCTTGTGCTTGGAGGTGCTTGTGCTATGTAGGTGTGCTGTTCACAGTATGAAATGTGTTCCTGGCTTTGGGTTGCACTCAAAAAAGTGGCAGCAACTGGCAAGAGTGGGGAAGAAAGGACCCTGGACTTGGAGTGGAGAGTCTTGGGTTGGAGTGTCAGCTTGTCCTTCGTTTTTGAGCACATATTCACACACTTGATCCAGGCCAGACCTGCTCTTTGTATAGGAGTGTGAGAGAAATGATGTGCTATGATGGCCAGGAGAATGTTAGAGCTGGGGGATAACTTGCAGGTTAGCCAGATCAGTGGGGAAGCTGAAGGGCAGAGACTGGAAAATCTTGGTCTGTAGTTGCTTGGCATGTTAGAGGCAGAGGCAAGGATACAGCCCTCTGTGATTTGGGCGCCTGTCCCCTTTCAGGTAAGCGTTAAGCACAAAAGACCGAGGAACCTTTTAAGCAACTGTGTTTGTATGGTGTCGAGATGACCTGACTTCATCCACTGTGGGCCTCATTCATCTCTGAACCAGCGCAGGGCAGCCGATTCGGCCATTACAAGCCACGTGCCAGTGTCCATCTGGGGAGAGAAGACAAGACACTCTGAATCCAATTAAAATCAACAGGAGGGTGTAAGGGAGACAGAAAGTAATTCTGTTTCCTGGAAGCCAGCCAGGGAATCCTCATGCCGAGATTAGCAAGGATAATAACAACAGCCATAATAGCGGGAAGAAAAAGCTTCTACAAGGCTTCTGAGACTTGGCAAAGTGGTAAGAGGGAGAGGAAATCAAGACGGACACTCTGACCTCTGCAGTCTCTGGTGGAAAAGCCCCTGGCCCTGTTCATGTCTGCAAGAAATACCATCCTGAAGGGCCAAAGACTGCACTGCTGTCTCTGTCTCCCTGCATGCCCAGCTTTTCTGAGGACGAGCTTGCAGCCGATGGTCAGTGTCACGTATCAACGAGGCTAAGATGTGGCACCCAGTTGTTGGGTCAAGTGCCCGTCAGCTGTCAAGATATTTTTTATGTGTGCTTAACATTTAAATCAGTAGACTTTTAGTAAAGATTAACATTTACATCAGTAGACATGAGCAGAGATTAACATTTAAACCAGTAGACTTTGTACCATAATTACAGATTTTGTGCCATGCTATAATGTGGGCGACCTCCTCCCATAGTTGAAGGACTTAAGAGCAAAGGCTGATGTTGCCTGAAGAAGGAATTCTCGAGTGCAAGGGGGAAGCCCTGCCCGAGTTACTACCCTTCAGATCCAAGAGTGCACTATCGACTCTCGTCTAGTGTGTTTCAACCCAGCTGGCTTATCCAGATTTTGAACCCACCATCCCACGCAGCAGTGCTGGCGAACCTTTTAGAGCTTTCAGTGCTAACAAACAGCCGGCTGTGGCATGCTCCTATAGTGTGAACCCAATACCATTCCTTGAAGTAAATCTCAGTACCTCCCTCTCCGCGTCTCTGTACACACACACGCACGATTGGTTCTGTCTCTTGGGAGAACTCTGACTAATACACTTATTACCTCATTTTCATCTTTCTGCCACTTTACTGCTGTCTGCAGTCTCACCTCCATGCGGGTCAGAACTCTCAAGCTGAGCTGAACTCTGGTCTACCTCCCTCAGCCAGTTGGCCAATAAGCCTTCTAAAGTTTTCTGTCTTATATCCAGCCCCGTCCTTTCATTTGCTGGTTGACCCTTTCAGTCTCCTCTGGGCACCTGCAGTTGACTCTTTAGCTCTCTCAGTCTGGCTTTCTCCATCCATGTCTCCCCTGGGCCTCCACCTGTCTCTCTCCATATTACAGTATGTAGTGAGGGGCGGACTGAGGAGACCCTGAGATCCCCCCACTCAGGGGCAAGCAGAGGAGGTGGGGAGGAGCACAGGCTCTAGAGTCAGACCTGCATTGGGATCTGGGCTTGTCAGCCTCCCAGCATTTAGATAAATCTTCATGCCTCAGTTTCCCCATCTCTGAAACAGGGGTAATAGTAATACCTACATCTTAAGAGTTATGGCAAGGTTTTACTGAGATGCTCCACCTGAAGTTTGTAACCCAATACAAGTGCTCAAATCAGTCTTAACTATTTTAATTGTTATTATGAGAATTTTTAAAACGTGGTCCAAAGGGATAAAATACAGTGAGTGCTTCAATTTACGATCTTGTTTCACGATTTTGGGGAAGATGGCTACATTTGTGTTTGTGTGGTCATGTTTGTCACCTGATGAGGAGTTTGCAAATGGAAACAAAATTTTGCCAAATGCTTTTGAGAACCAGGTTGTTTGCAAACACAAGTGTTAGTGAACCGAGGTATTACTGTCAGAAGCCTGCAGCATATAACAACGCAGGGTATAACTGAGCCACGTGTCAAGTGTTTTGACTCTTGTCTATGGCTCCTTAGATTCTGTCTCCCTTGCCTATCATCACTGCCAAGTACATTGGCCAGAACCCTGCTGTGTGGGATCCTCCTTCTCAGAATTTCTTCAGCGGCTCCCCATTGCTTCTCCAAATAAATTCCGTACTTTGGGGCTTGACAGGTATTCAGTAAAAATTCACTGAGTAAGACCACGTGCTATGCTCTGGACTGGATGTAAGGGATCCTAGTGAATTTCCTGCCCTTACAAGGCTGCCCTATTAACGAGAAGAAACAGCAAATATATAATCTATATGGTGATGATGGAAACTATGAAGAAAAGCAGAGCAGAATTGGGGAAGGGTTGTTGGGCAAGTCCTCTGAAGATTGAGCAGGGGGCAGTGAGCCATGTAGAATTTGAGATAAAGGCATTCCGGGTGGGAAGGACAGCAAACACAAAGATCTTGAGGTTGGAGCTTAGCTGATGTGGTGGAGAAACAGCAAGAGCTTAGCATGACTAGATTGGATTAAGTGAGGGGAAAGCAGGAGATGAAGAACATGTGGGGCCTTGGGCCAGTGTAGGGACTTTGGCCCCGAGTGAGCTGTGCAGCCAGGAGAAGTTTCTGAGCTGAGATGGGACTTGATCTGCTTTGCATGTTTGAAAGATCACTTTCATGGCTGCTGTGCTGAGAGTGAACAGTCAGGGGAAAGGGAGGAGCCAAGGAGACGAGGTGGAGGTCAGGTGAGTGACTGCATTGGCTTGGGCTCAGGGGATAACGGTGGAGGTGCTGGGGGTTGCCTGGGACCTATTCCAAGGCAGAGGCCACAGATTTGCTGAAGAAATGATGTGGGGAGAGACAGGGAGTGGAGTCCAGAGTAACACTTATGTTTAAGGCTGGAGAAATGGGAAGAATGGATTTTCCTCTGGCTAAAGTGGGGAAACCTGCTAGGAGCAGATTCAATGGGGAAACCAAGACTTGGGTTTGGGATATATGTTTGGGAGTATTTTAGACCTTGACGTGAAGATGCGAGATAAGCTGTTAGAACATTATGAAAAGAGGTGGGAGGCAAATGATAAAACTCTGGCAATCATCTCTGTCTAAGCGCATGGGACTAGATGAGGTCATGTCATGGATCCAGAATGTGGTGCACCCAGAAGAAAAAAGGGCTGAGTGCAGAGTGGGCACCTCAGTGCTTAGCCGGGAGGTGGACACTAGAGAGGTGGGAAGAAGACCAGTGATGTCCGTGAGATGAAGGGGGACAGTGCCCTGGGCGGGGGATAGAGCTCCTGTGTGTGTTTCAGCTCTCCTAGGTCAGCATGGTGAGATTTAAGAACCACTGATTGACGTTAACCACGTGGAGTCACGGTTGACTTACTTAAGGGAGGTTGAAAAAGTGGAACCGGGGTTTTCTTTGGGAACTCAAGAAAGAGGATGACTGGTAGAGGGAGTTCTGGGATGCGGGAAGAACGTTTAAAAGAGGTGAAGTATACCTGTGTGTACTCACTGGAATGACCAGCTGAGAGGGGAGATTTGTGGATCTGAGAGAAAGAAGACACAATGACAGAGAATCCCATGAAGAGGCAAAAGAGTACTCCAGTTTGCAGTTAAGGCTAGCCATGCTTTGGTCTGAACCCACTTTATTAGACTTCTTTTTTACCCACCAGAACCTTCATTTCAGGGAAAATTGAAATATTCACCACTCGTTCAAGTATGCCTTGTTTTCTCTCACTCACTATATCTTGGTTGGGCCAGACCATTAGGGAACCTCAAGAACTTTCTCCCACATTTCACTTTGTGGGAACTTACCTGTTCGTCAGGGCCGTCTCAACTCCCCTTTCTGTCTCCTGGAAGGGTTACCCTCCTGACCAGCTACACCCTGGGCCTGGGCTCTCTAAAGCACAAGGCGGGAGGCAAAGCTACAACTCTAGGAGTCATCTCTTTTCATAAACCCACAAGGGTAGATTGGGTCATGTCCTGGATCTAGAGTGTGTGGTGGACCCAGAAGAGAAGAGGGCAGGCCCCAGAGCAGGGACCTCCGTGCTTAGCCAGGAGGAAGACAACGAGAATAGAAGGCCAGAAAGGTAAGAGGGAGGCCAGGTGACAGCAGCGTGCCTGTTGATGGTCAAAACAGAGCAGGGCCACCAGTGGCTTGCTTGCTCCCCTTATCTGCCGTGAAGCTCTGCGCTCCCTCAGCAGGCATCGTGCCCCACCAGGCTTGGGTTCTCTGAAACACCTCTATACCTGGCAGGTGAGAAGACATGATTTTGTAGAAGTGTTACAGGGCTGATGGAGGTAGACTGGTATTTCTGCCTCTGGGGACAGTAGGATGTTGGTTAAAACTAGCCTTATTCCAGAACTAGGAGGAGAGCGGGTGTAGGTCTGAGTACTAGGTTGAGGTCCACATACTCAGCCCAAGGGGAGGCTGATGCCAAAGCCAGGTATTGACATGAGTCCCATCATCACAGCATCCTCCACCCAGTGGAACCCTTAGGGGTCCTGTGGCTGTTATTTTGAGTAGGCAGTATCTCTGTTAAAAAAAAAAAAAAAGAAGGCAGTCTTTGATTCTCCTGCCTGTCAATATTTCTCCTGAGAAAATCAAGTCAGTGCCGAAGAGCAGCTCTCTTTCCTTCCCATCTCCTTTTTCTGACCCATACCTCTGTGCACATATTTGCAAAACACGCTCAGGGTCTCTGCAAATATTCTAGCCCGTGAGGAATAGAAGATCAGGATACAAATATATGTTCCAGAACTGCAGGAAGAAAGATTCTCTTTTCTGTCTATCCAGTCATTTTCTGATGCATCTATCTTTGAGGACTTCATTGCACATACAGCTTGTCTCATTTTATTAGTTATGACAACCCTACGAGGTAGATTTAGATCCTCATTTTATAGATGAAAAATACTGATCTCTAGAGAAGTGCAGGCGCCTACCCAAGTCCACGCAGCCAGGATGAGAGCAAGTAGACATTAAATTTCAGGTCTTTGGATTTTATCTTCCAGGTCCAGTTCTCTCTCTGCTCTACCAGGGTCGGCAAACTCTCTCTCAGAAGGGCCAGACAGTAACCAGTTTAGGCTTCATAGCCCTGTTGTAGTGAGAAAGCAGCCTTAGACATATGTAGACAAATGGGTGTGGTTATGTTTCTAAAAAGCTTTATTTGTCAAAGTGGAAGGTGGGTGAATTGGGAAGAGACCCCCTCCAAAGGAGGAAGGCCTGCCTCTTACCTCGATGCCCTCTATGAGCCCAGCTGCCCATGGCCCTGGGAGCGGCCCTTCCATGCGTCCAAAACAGCCCATCTGTGCAGTGCCTGCTGACTTTCGCAGCTCTTGTGCGAATCTCTCTTGGCTCCAGGATGGGCGTTTGTGCTTCAGGCTCATTGGCGGGTGATTAAGAGCCCAGCTATATGTTTCTGACAGCAGAGGCTGGCAGAAGGGGCCGCGCGGCTGAGATAAGCCAGTGTGTACTGGGGAAGGGGGCTGGCCACGTGGGACACGGGTTTTATTCCTGGAGAGGAGTAATAAGCATGTAATTGGCTTTCCAAAAATGTGCAAATTGCTGGAAAGCCTATTTTTCTCCCACTCGCCATACTCTTCAGAGCTGCCAAGGCTGGTACATCAAGAGTGTGGGGGTGAGCTGGGTGGATTCTGCGTTAGCAGGTGGCGGCCAGCTTGTCCTAACTGATCTTTATAATCTGCGTGGTGCACAGATGCCAAGAGGCAGATTAGGATGAGGTGGGAGGCAGGCTGATCCCACACAACATGCTGTCTTTGCTGAGGGCCAGGAGGCTGGGTCTCTAGGGGCCATTCCTAGGCCCTGTGTGAAAGTTGGGGAGTAGAGCATCAAATAGCTTTATCAGGTGACAGGTGGCTTGGATCTGTAGATAAGACCATTGTTCTGTGGTCCCAGGGGCTACCTGAATTTGAGGCACAGATGGGAATTGTCCATGTCCATCTTGTGAGGCCAGAGAGGGTGCTCTGCTGGGCTTGGGAGGTTTGGGAGCTTCTCATGATCCCCTGCTTCTCTCTCAACCTCTTTGTTCCCTGGGGTGTCAATGACCCACATGAAATTGTAGCCTTGTTTTTTGTCTTTTCATTTGTTTGTTTACAGTACTAGGGTTTGAACCTGGACCACTGATCTACAACCCTAACCCTTTTTACAAAATTTTTAATGTTGAGATAGGATCTCACTAAGCTGATGAGTTGTCAAGGCTTGAATTTGTGATCCTCCTGTTTCGGCCTCCCAAGTAGCTAGGACTGTCACCATGTGCCATCACACTCAAAGGCCATGTTTGCTTTCCCTTTGGGTGTATTTTAGGTTTAAAACCCTTTTAATGAATACAGTCATAGCACACAGTGTTGGAGACTGAGTCTGTTTCCATGTTGTGGATCATGATCTGCTTTGCTGTGTTACAGCGGCAACACACATGTATCCAACATGCCTGATTCCCAGCCCATGACTATCAGTGCGTGTCTGTTCAGCAGAGCTGTGCTCATACAGTAGACTGAGTCATTTGCGCCCTATCCCATTAGAGTCCCACGCTTAACTGCTCCAACGATAGCAAGACTTTTTGTCTGTAGGCAGCCATTAGGTTGTCTATGCATTTTGACATTCATCCTTTTGCTTAATTCCCACAGTGACTCTTTGACCTAGGCAGGTCTGGTGTGATTATTCCTATTTTTCAGAGGGGCAAACAGAGTCCCTAAGCATGTCTCCTGGGGTGATACGAGGAGTGAATGCAGCACTGGGATAGAATACCGTGCTCTTTCCTCTGCCCCAAGCTGCCATTCTCAGGAGGGTCCAGGCTCCCTGCCTCTGGGCAAGGAGCAGCCCAGTGAGAAGACCTTGTGTCCCCAGGCCTGCTCCCTGTAACCCTCCTGACCTTCCGCGGTTCATTGCAGGCTCCCCGCGGGCAGTACTGGGTTGTGTGGTGGGGCTGTGGACATGTCCCTGCCCACCCAGGTCAAGTAGGACACAGACAGCTGCTTGGTGAATGATCATTCAGTGAGAAAATGAGGAGTGACCTTAGACCCTTCACAGTGGCAGCACGACAGGGGTGCTGAGGTAGAAGTCAGACAGTAGACTCTGCAGTTCTACAAGAAGAGGTTCTTTCCAAGGGAAAATTAAAACAAAACCCACTCAAAATAAACTCTTTTATCAACACCTTCTCAGCCCAAGTTAGATTCTAAATTAAGGCCACGTTATTTGATATTGAATAGTTTCAGCAGAAGGGCTGTGTGGAGTATCGCAGCTCTGCCCTCCCTGAGAAGCATCCTGCCTCCGGGCTTCTGTCCCCTCTCTGCGCAGTGAGGCATGAGGGGAGGTGATTTAGGATGCCTGCACTGAAGCCTGACTGCCTTGTACCAGTGTGTGACTTGGGGACATATTTCTTCTTTCCTACTTCATGGAGCTGGTCTTAGGATTATATGTGATAGCATTAAGCATGGAACCTGGGGATGCCTGAATCCCATCAGCATCTCCTGTCCCTGTCTTTGTGGGAGGCCTGGGGTCACTCACTCATTCTTTCACATCCTGACCACTCACCCTTTAGGCCCTGTAGGGCTGACCTATGCAGGAGGGCACAGGGATCCACCCTGCAACCACTGAACCTGAGGCCACAGTGAAAGGTCCTGAGGTCCTGAGGCCTATGTGCTCAGTAAGATGAGCTGTGCTTTTTCCTTGTCACTGTCCCTATAATCACACTCTTGCATCCAGAGAACCTGCACACGTTTTCTTGCTCACTTCTGTCCATCTATCCCTCACCCTTTCACGTGTCGTTCGTCAAATACCTTAAACAGGAAACAGTGTGCATCCACCTGGACTTGGCAAGAATGGATTCTGCGTGGTAGTTATTCCTCTGCAGTCCCACAGAGCCAGCTCTTCCTCCAGCCTGAAGTCAAATCCTCCTGCAGCTGCTGGTCTCCTGTCTGGCAGCTGGCTCCCCAAGGCCTTCTTCCCTTCACGCCCCTTTCTTCTCATGAAAATTGCCTCTCCTGGGGCTGGGAAGCAGCTGAATGGTTGGCCCTGACCTCAGCCTGGAAACGAGTGAAGTGCCGCCCCCAAAGCCAGGGACCTGTGGCGAGGGTAATTTTCCCCTTGTCACTATAACCGTGGATGCCCTTATTACTCACACTGACGTCTCACCCTTGTTTAACAACATATTAAACCATTAGTCTCCATGCCAGTGGGTTCAGCTAGTTCACAGTGGCAAAAGCTGATCATTAAATCCCCTTTTCCCTGCTTAATCTGTTTTAAATTGGTTGCCTTTTAATTTCATCAAGTGCCATCTTTCTCAACAGTTCCCTTGTGCCCTGTGCAGCATGTGGTCGCACCCCAGGGCAAGAGAGACTATGCTTCCCAGGTCTTCCCTGGGTGACCCCTACAGACTGTGATTCATGGGGGAGGCTAACCACTCCTTGCGGAGTGGGGAAGTGTCGCTTTTGTCCCCTCCTACTCACCTCTGGCTCCATACCTGGAGCAGGGGTGTCTAGTCTTCTTTGCTCCACCAAACTATGAACCTAGGACCTCTGAAGGTAAAAATAAAAATCTTGTGTTTTCTCAGTATTCATAAAATGGATATCATGTTCTAGGTACTATTTTCAGTAAATTCAAATGGCTTTAAGGTCATGGTGGAGTTGGGAAAATTCATACTGCTAGGATCTATCAGCAATGCTTGCAGTGGGCAAGGGAACAGGAAATGGCAGGTAAATGCCAGGCAGCCACAGTTGCTGCTAGAGGCCTCATGGGCCACCGGAGGAGAGATCCTGGCATGCAAGGAGCCAGGGATGGCTCGTACCTGCTCAGGTCCATGGGGGCAGAAGGGGAATAGAGTCTTAGGAATCTTTGTGCAAATGTAGGGGCAAAAGTGATGTGTGAAGCAGATACAGCATTAACAGACGGAGCACTAGAAGGGATCGCTTGTGGGTCAAATTAAAAGGCTGTTACAGCTAGTGTGGTGGACTTAGCTCGCTCGTGAAACGATCATCGTGTTATTCATTTTGTGGGGTTGCTTTGAGTCCACCTAGCACAGAGCCTGGTACCTGGTAGTGATGCTGGCTAGTGAGCAGACACTGTATGCCCAGCACTTCTGTAAGCTCTATTGGTGGTACTTTGGGTCTTGGTTCAGATTGCATATAAGCAGAGCCTCGTAAAGGTCATTTAATACGAGAACTCCCAGGAAGAGGGGAACGAGGAAGCAAGGCAGGGCTGAGGAAGATGCTACACGAGGATGTGGAACTGGCTAGATAGTAGTTTAGATTGTCTGGTCATTGGCATCATTCATTCCCCGGGACTGGGGATGTAACTTCCTAGGAGATAGAAGTCTTGGTCAGTGCAGGGCAGGTCTCTGTGAGAAGTTAGCAGCCAATACTCACAGCAGCTGAGAGATGGCTGTGCAGGTGCCATGGCAGGAATCCATGTGGGGACACAACAGCACTCACTGTGGTGCACCCCTCCATCCAGAGTAGTCTGTTGCATTCTGCAGCTTCTCCGGGATTCTGGTTAATCACACTGTCTAGGAAAATTTGTAGGGTGAGGTGTTATGGGTTGGATTGTGTCTTCTTAAACTTCATGTATTGATGCTCTCCCCCCCATATTGGGACTGTCCTTGGAAATACGGCGTGTAAGGAGGTGATTCAGGTTGGTATAATCCAGTTTGACTGCCTCCTTACTAGAAGAGGAGATTAGGAATGCTGGGAAATGTGTCAGCGATGCACACACGCAGAGATAAGACCATGTGAGAACACAGGGAGAAGGTGGCCATCTGCAAGCCAAGGAGAGGCACCTCCGGAGAAACCAACCCTGCTGTCTCTTTGATCTTGGACTTCTAGTCTACAAGACTGTGAGGAATTAATTTCTGTTGTTTAAGCCCCCAGGTCTGTGGTATTTCGTGATGGCAGCCCTAGCAAACTAGTACAGGAGGACTACTAGAACAGACGTACTGCTGCGGGTCTTCCTGCAACAATAGCTGATTCTTGCCATCTCTTTCCTCAGCCTCCTACCCGAGACTCTACCCCCTCGACTACACGGCAGTCTGCTCTAGCTGACTTGCCCGATAGGGTCATCCCTGAGCCGTGGTTACCACTCCGAGATTCCACGCTGCATTTAATTATTGTATCTCCTTTATCTCTTCCGATCTGTGATCCTTCCTCCATCTTCCCTCGCCTACCGTGACCTTGACACTTGGAAGGATGCTAGTGAGTTATTTTGTACAGTGTCTCTCAGTTGGGTTTGTCTTATGTTTCCTCCTGATCAGATTGTAGTTAAGTGTTTTCGACAGTAATACCGGATGTGATTGAGTCCTCGGCGCTTCAGTTCAGGGGACTCATAATACTGGTATGTCTTATTATTGGTGGATTAGCCTCGATTGCTTGGCTAAGGTTGTGTCTGTCAGGTGTTGTCTACTATAAAATCCCATCCCAGCTTTCCCCCCAGTAAATATCTTGGGGGACGTACTTTGAGACTATGCACAAATCCTGATTTGTCTTAGGCATTAATGGACTGGTTTTGGAACGGATAGGTTCAGCGTCCCCTGAACCCTTTTTGTAAGGTAGGGTTGTCTTCTTTCTGTAAGTCTCCTGTAGGCATAGATTTGGGGTACCATGAGCAGATTGGAGGTGGCTCACTTTCTGCTATCCCTGGTCAGTGGGTAGATTCTGTCACAGACCTCAGAGCTTTAGCCCTTCCCTGCCTCCTTTTCTTGCCCCTGGCCTGTAATTTGCATTTCAATCTGTTTTCTTCCCCATCTTCCTCCTCCTTTTCTCTGGTTTGCTTGTTGAAGTAATTATAGCAGCGAAGCCTACTGCAGGACCACATCCGACGCAGACTCAGAACTCAGAACTTTGTGCTCTAGGGACATGGCAGACCTAGAAGCAGGTCGCCTTGCACCCTCTTACTTTAGAGAGCAGTGCCTTGTACCCTCTGATTTTACTGATGAGGAAACAGACACATCTTTATTTAGTGACTTGCTCAAGGTCACACTGCCAGTGGACCCGGACTGGGTCTATCCCCTTGGCTTTCTGGCCATGTGTGTTAAATCACAGTAGGCGCCACTCCTCGGGGATGGACATGCACACACCCCATCCGGCAGTCAGGAGGTCCCTGCTGGCAATCAGCCCGGCCACACTGCCTCCCAGCCTGCTCCTTCTCCTTCTGTCCTCAGGTCCTCTCCCTTAGCTCTGAGGACAAGGCCCTGCTGTCTGCCTGGTTGGAAGTGGCGGGGCCCAATGCCATCCTGTTGGAAAGGCTCTTCCCTACTCTGACTTGAAGCATTCCAACAGAGACCTCCAAGAGCCCAGAATCTTACTCGCTGTCCAACCCAGGGAGAGAAGCATAAAGCCAATTGTCAGCATTATTAGTTTTAAATTGCTGGACTCTTTAACATTTTCATAGCATTTCATGACCATTCTCATAGCTGTTTGCTTTCAATTTCATAATTAAATAATTCAGTGCTCTCTACCAGTTCTTATTACTGGGCCTTTCATTTTGAACTATCTCTTCAATAACTGGATGTTATTATCTAGTAGAGTCTTCAAAATGGTCTCCCAAGTGCTGCTATAGTTTGGATCTTGAGTGTCCTCCACATGTTGAAGGCTTGGTCCTCAGCCTACAGTGCTACTGGGAGGTGATAGAAAACTTTTAAAAGTGGAGCCTAGAAGTTAGGTCATTGAGGGAGAACCCTTGAAGAGGATACTGGGAGCTCAGCGTCTTCCTGTTTCTGTCCTGTTCACCTCCTGGCTACCATGAGATGAGCAGCTTCATTGTACCCTGGGGTCCCTTCCATGATATGCAATGTCATCACAAACCAAAATAAACCTTTTGTCTTGAGAAGTTGATTCTCTTGGCTATTTTATCACAGGGATGGAAAACTGACTAACACAAGTGATATACTGCTGAGTTCTCAGATAGTGGGAATGTCAGTCTCTCATCTTTTGTGCTTAAACATCACCCCAGCAGGTTAAGGTGCTCTTGGGTCACACCTGGAGTGCATTCTTGTGGGTGTTGCCTTCATTGTGTTCTCAACACTGAATGATGCTGACGAAAAGGTCAAAGTCAGCCGAGTGTTTCCCTTTTTATAGGTGACTTGTTAGTTCTGCCTGAATGCTTGCTGATTTCTTTCTTGAATTTCAAGGTTCACTACTCAAATTAGGAAATGTCCTTGTATCAATTTTTTTTGTATAAATTTTTAATGGAATGTGGCTTGTTCTTTTAATTTGAAAATTCAGTGTTTTTTATTTTAGATTTTTAAAAAATATATAAAATGAATACCTTTTCATGTGTTCCACCTGTTTTCCATTTTATGTTCATCCCTTTTCCAGTATTGGGTCACCTTTGCCGTTTCTATGTATCTTTTCTGTCCTTTCGTTACTTTAATAACTTCATTCTCTCTCCTCTACTGTCATGGTGACTTTCTCAAGGTCCCACCACCCATGGGTGGCAGAGCCAGGACTGGAATCCTTTACTTGGTATCACTAATTAGATTTCCTGTTGTGTCTACTCTGCTTCTTGGAGTTTCTGCACTTATTTATTGGTTTTGTAAAAGTGCTTTGTGGTTCACTATTTTTTAAAATTCTTTGTTTTATAGCTGTTTTTCATCTGACCTTTTAGCTCTTGTTTTATTAAATTCACATTCTTAAGTTGTTCTGTAGCATAAAGCATGTTTGTGTAATTTCCTTCTGTCCCTGGGGTTTTGTGATGTGAGTGTGGCGGGGTTTTTATTTTATTTACACTATACTACATTGTTTTGTTTTTGTTTTACCTCAAGCCCCAGTGACATATTTGCATCACGACATACTTCCTTTTCCTGTTGCTTGACTTACTCTGATTTAGGATGAATCCATCCTTGACCTTTTCCCCCCATATCTGAGCCTGCTTATTTCCCCTTTGAGGTATAGTGGGAAGGCTGGGAGTTCCAAGGTCTCTCTGCTCTTCTTGGCCTGGGGGATGGTGGAGAGGGAGAACTGGCCAGAAGCTGTGAGTAGTCTTCACTGGGATACTCATCCTCTCTAACCGGTGCTGGGATTCAGAGAGAAAACCCATGCTCCTGCCTCCAAGGTGCCTGACTTGGATGAAGAGAGCCCTGTCAACAGGCAATTAATAGAATGTCATGGTACGGGAGCAGGAGAGGAGGGGTTCTTGTAGGTTTCATAGGTCAGATTTGCTTGACTTACTTCGAGCAATGGTGATAGAAGTTTCATATAAGGATATACCGATATGTAGGCACCAGGATTAAGCCAGACAAGGCTTGAAGTTCAGGGTAGGACATGGCTTATTCTGGTGATGGGATCTAGCTGTGTCTTAGGTCATTCCAACAGCATTGTGAAAAATTAAATACATAATTTGAAGATGTATTCGAAGATACATCCCAGCATGTATCTGCTGTTCAACTCTGACAAGCATGTAAAGAAATACCTTCTAAAGTGGGGACTTGGGCACCAAGGTGTGGAGAGGCTCCTGACCAGGCTGACTGCCCACCCTTCTTGCCTCAGCCCACCTCGGACACCTGCACTAGGTAGCAGCCACACATCACCCCTTTTCCTCCCAGTGGGCCTCTAGCGGTGTGTTCTACAGCCTTCCAGGTGGCAACCAGGGCTGTGGCAGCACATCGGGAGGATACATCTCAAAGTTGCTGGTTGTAAAGCACAAGCAGAGCAGGGACCAATTATGGGGTCCCTGTGCACAGCAGGCCTCATTAATGTTCTCAGCATGGGCTGGGCAGAGGCTGGCAGAGCCGGAAACCAGGTTCAGCTCCCTGAGTGCGGCTGGGCGGGAGAAAGGAGAGTACTATTGATTTTTTTGCTGTGGGTAGGTCTCCCTGTGTGAGCTCCTCTTTGCAGAGAGACACCTTGTCCTCTACTGGACTTGACAGCCAGCAGCTTTCTGTGGCTCCCATGTGGCATGGGATTTTTGATACTGTAAACAGAATTTTGCCTTTGTGACTTCAGGTGCATTGCCTTGGGGAGAAGGACTGTGAATTCTACCACACGGAAAAGGGGGCCACATTTCCTTGAAATAGTTAAGAATGTCTGATAGGAGGGGAAACTCACCAGAGACCCAGCAAGCAATGGTGAATTGCCCTAAGATGCAAGGTAGTGAGGATGCGCGCTCCCAGTCAGACATTCTGGTTCCTAGGCTCCTCGCTGCCTCACCGGTGAGATTGCCCTCCTCCTGTCCCATCCTGTGGACGTACCATGTTGTCTCCACTTTACTAAGAAGTAAACTTGCAGTTGTTATTTATTAAGTGCTAAAAGCGTCCATGGCACACTGCTCAGTGCTTGTCTTATAGTAACCCATTAGATCCATAAAATGGTATCGCAGTGTTCCAGGATAGGCACTTGCGGCTCTCCTGGTTGGGAGAGAGATGAAATGCTATGCCCAGGGTCATGGAGATTGTAACTGAGGGAAGATGCAGACCCGGCTGTCTTGGGTGTCGCTCAACAGGTAAATGAGGACTTAGAGTGTACTAGGGACTGTGCTAGTGATAACAGTGGGGAGTGAGACAGAGACAGCTGCTGTTCTTAAGAAGGCCATGGCCTGGTCAGCGAGGCAAGCACAAAGCAGAACATCAGGCAAGTTCCTGGTGTAGACTGTAACTCCCGAGTCCTGTGAAGATGTGCCAAGTTCTAGGAGGATACAGGAGGGATTCAGTTCCGACTTGCAGATTTGTAGACACCCTCTAAGAGGTGTCTATTTCATTTTAGACCCACCAGGTGCGTGGCAGTTGGTAAGACAAAGAATATTCCAAGAAAAGCACACAACAGGTATGTAGGCCTGAATGGGGAAAACTGGTCTTGCTTTACAAACAGAAGAAAAGCCAGTATAGCTGGAGTGCAAGGGACTGAGAGGGATGGAGAGGGAATGGGGCTGGGGAGTGTGCAGGCACAGATCAGGCAGGACCTTGGGGGCCACAGAAAGGAGTGAGGATGTCATTCTGAGTGCAGCGGAAGCCACTAGAGGCGTTGGAGCCGGAAGTGGAGAGACGGAATCATTTGTCAAGTTTAAAGTGACTGGAAAATGAGTTAGGTGAACCAAGCGTCGAGTACAGAGGCAAGGTGGGGCCTATTGCCGCATTCCAGGACAGAGTCAGTGGTGGTTAGCATGGTTGCGGCAACGGGAGAAGGTGGTGGACAGACAAAGACATGTTGGGAGATAGAATTGACAGGGAATGGTGATGAGTTAGTGTGGATGTGAGGTTTAAGCAGTCAAAGTAAAGTTGAAGGTGAGGGACAAAGACATTTCCAGAATGACTCTCAGATCCCTGGCATGGGCCGATGTGTGGCTAGTGCTACTGCCTCCTCACTTGGGAAAGCTCAGAGCAGGCCAGTGGTAATGGTAGGTCAGGCAGGGTTCCACTGGGGACCTGTTCGATGTGGGATGCTTTTGAGACCTCCAGATGGGCCTACCAAGTAGACATTTGTGTAATCCAGACACAGAGCCCTGAAAAGTAATCTGAGCTGGAAAACTATGTTTGGAATTTTCCATTTATGAAGCCACAGTCGTGGAAGATGTCTCTGCTGGTGAGCATGTGAAAAAGCAGGGTAGGGAGGACCCAGTGACGGAGTTGGGAAAGAGGTCGGAACAGGAAGAGAAGCCTGAGAGAGAGGGCTCCTGGGAGCTCCAGGGGACGAGGACATTTGAAAGTGGCTTCACCAGTGTGGTGTGGTGTTGCCCAGAGGTCAAGATGAATGCACCAAATCACGGCTCAGTGCTGGACACTTGATACCCTATAAATGTGGGATCCTTTTCCTTGCTACTTTCTCCTTCATTTGTTCTTTTATTTCTGAATATCCATTGACCATTTCCCTAAGATTATAGTAGGAACTGAGGGATAAAAAACAAATGAACGAATGAATGCATGCACAAAATGAATGAATGAATGAAGAAGCAGCTGTTACGGGTGAGCCTCCTGGTTAAGGTTCCTGGGGCCCAAGGTGTTGATTTTGTCCCAGGGCTAGGGACGTGCAAGTTTCCTGCGAACTGAGGAACTGATGGGCCCTGTCTAGCAGACGGCGAGCCACTTCTCACACTTGTCAGGCAACCTGGCCTGAAAGGTGCCCCAAATGACTCCCCAGGCCACCTCTGCAGGGAGCTGCCTCCCCCAGCAGGTTGCGGGAGTCCCTGTCGCCTTCCCTCCCTGAGCATTGTCAACTGCACTGTAATCACACAATTATGATGCCATTAAAATGTCACATTTGAAGAAATCCATATAAACAGAGCATTAACAACTGCTTGAAAATTGTAGTCTTTACGACTAATGACCTACTTTCTATCCGCACGGGGCCCTCCTGCCACCTCCGCTCCGCTGCCTCTTTCTCCGGCCTTGATTTCGGAGGCAGGAGAGAAGTTGCAGTTGCCTTTTCCCGCCTGGAAAGCCTCAGTGTTTAATGTGCAGGGAGAGGCTCTGTGATGGTGCCGAGACAGCCAGGCCAGCTGGGGCCCGGCATCTGGCGGGCCAGTGAAGGAGACCAGAGGGTGCCGCACCCTACCAGATCTGGGGCGCTGAAAGAGGAGACCTCGGAGAGGAGCTGGCCAAGAGAACCTAAAGAGAGCCAGGAGTGTTTGAGAAATCCGAGGGTTGAATTCACCCCATTGGCTTTCACTTCATCCCTTTGGGAAGGAGAGGCAGACATGGTAGAGATGACATAGTGGCTGCCCTTGCAGTGTAGCGCACTCAGGGGAAAAGCCCTGTTTGGAGGTGCGGCCAGCGCTTTGCCTCTCCACCTCTGTGCAGACAGGGCAGAGGTGAGCAGGAGACAAGCAGCTAACAGGGTTTCTGAGGGAGTTTTGACTTCATTTCTCAGGATATTGCTTTGGCAAAGTTGTTCAGATGGTAAAAATTTCTTTGTCTCCAGAATCTAATTTTAATGCACTAAGAAAATGGATTACTTAAAGGAGTCGTTTATTGAGTACTTTTATAAAGTAAAACATAAAGCAGAACAGCTCTGGTGAAGTGATTAATCTTTTCTCAGTGTATCTGAAGAGCAAATCTGGATTCTGTGCAGTACCAGACTGGATTAAAGCAAGAGTGTGCCCTATTCCTGTGGAGGAAAAGAAGTTGAATTAAAGTGTGGGAGACATTTTGAACATCCCTCTAGCGTTTAACATCCCTACAGCAGGAGGGAGCTGCAGAAGGGATCATGCCTCAGGGACTTTGGCCAAGGACAGTCGGTGAGGAGCGTGTCATTTGGGGGGCAATTATTGGTGCTCCCGGAGGTGAGGGAAATGCCCCAGTGAGTGCTGCTTATGTAAGCAAGTGCATCATAAATCCCTTTGGACAGTTTACGTAAGATGCTCTGGAAGAGGCTGCCGTTGTGTTGTGGACGTGGCCAGTATTTGGATCATGTTTATAAGGATTTCTCCTGGTTTTTCAGCCCACCGCCATCACCACTTGCTATCTCATCTGCAGCACTAAATGTGCCCTTGGCTGAGGCAAGCATCCTGCTCCCCTCTAGAATCAGCAGGTGAGATGTCTGGGAACTGTGGGTCTACTTTGGACATAAAAAGAGCCCCTTCCATTAAAGATCAGCCTGCAGCCCTCCTGGAGTCCCATGAGATAAAGTTCTCATTTGAAAAGTCAAAGTCACTCTTTCCAGCCCCACGCCTGCATATTCAGCCACTGACCTAGTTTTGAGGGTGCCAGGGGGCATGTGGATGTCACCTTATTTATGGAGCAGATAGAAAATACACTAAGCTCTGGGCTCTCGCTGCACAGAGTGACCTGGGGAGAATCTATCCTGCACCTCAGAAATGTGGAAGAGACAGGAACAAATTCTTCTTGACTGAGCTGGAAGCTTCTTGCTAATTTCACCTTCAGGGAATAAGTGGCGGGGCTTGGGGGCGCTTGACTCTGAAACATTTTCTAGCCATACTCTTCCACTTGAGCATACAGGTGAGGAAAAGTGTTTCCAGGACAGCCTAGGCCAAAAGTGTAGTACTGAGTTCCTGGCCATTGTCTCCTCCCTCTGCCTTCTTCAGTCTGTTACCAGGCAGGTGCCGGAGAAGGAATCCTTGCTCTGTGGATCATCCTGGAACTGCCAGGTCCTAGTCAAGAGTGTAAATGGAGTCTGCTTACCAGGGTTAATTCCAGAACCCCCAGTTCCTTGCTGAGTGGCCTTGGCTAAGTCATTTCAGCTTCACAATCCTCAGCTTCATTGCCAAGTTGGATAAATAATAGCACCTGCCTCGGGATCATTCTGAATATTGAAGGTGTAAACATATTTAGGTAGATCCTGGCATGAGATAAGTGTTGCAAAACAATTAATTGCTATACTAGTTGTTGTGGTGGTTGTGTCCAAGGTGAGTTTGTCACCTCTGCAAGCCACTTCTTTTGCCTGGCTTCCCACAACTTCTCAGCTTGATTTCTCCAATAAAACATGTTCTTCACTTGAGAAGAACCTGGAGGAATATTTGAGGAAGCTGCGGCCCTTGCTAGCCACATTCCTTGTGAGTGTTACTGTTGGCCTGGCCATTCTGGCCCTTGAGGGCAAAGCCTTGGAGGCACAGAGAACACCCTTTGGGGACAACAAATCCCAAAAGGGGGCCAAGAAAGGAAGCAGATAGCCCCGAGTCCAAGTTCTTTGGCTTTCTGTGAGCTGGGTCTCAAGCAGTTTCAAGCTTTTGAATCTACTCAGGTCTGTCCCCAGAGTTGCCCAGCACAGCCCCGCCTCCATGCATGTAAAAACAGACTTAGCACAGAGCTCAATTTCTAGCCTTCTAAGCTGATAATAACCTTATATATTACATTTCTTAAAATAGTTTCTTGTCTTATCATTTGCATGGTGCTGTAGTCAAACTCATGTTTGAGATGGAGATTTTGGATAGAAGAGACCTGTGGAGCTCTTGGAAGCATCGATGTTGATAATGATGGGTCCTTGCAGCCGGACAGGAAAGTGAAGAACCCCTTCGCCTGTGGCTGCTGTCAGGGAGCCCCTTTCTGCCACAGGGAAAGCAGAAGCAGCTAAACCTAAATTGACTGAATGTAAATTGCATTTTCCCCTCCATTAGCATTTAGCCTCCAAAAGAAATAATAGTAACCTCAACCATGTTGACAATAATAATGTGTTACATATGCATTATATCTTACCAAGCAATTTTTCATATCTCACTTCTGAGATCTGATTTGGACCCGTTAAATCTGGTAGGGAGAAGATTAGTGTTGCCCTTATGATGGCAGAAGAGGTTGAATGGACACACTAAGCCAAGTCAAGCCATGGTCAGGGCCTGGCTTTCTGGAATTGCAGGAGGGTCCCTGGGGCTCTGCTTCTCCTCCTTTGCCCATTGCAACTTCCCCTGACATGGACACTCTCGGCTGCATTTCTGTCCAGAAGAAATTGGGTTAAAGTGAACAAGCGGTCCCTTGAGGGAGAAAAGATACAACAAAAGCATAATGTTTACTATGATCATTTTTCCATTTGTTTGATTCTTCACTATTTTTGCTTTCTTTACCCTTCTCATATTATTTAATTGCTGTCATAATCTGGTGGCCTTCAGGCCAAATTCAGCCCCCGAGTGTGTTTTGTTTCGCCCAAAGGGAGGCTTGAAGCAAGGTAAATAGGTATACGTCATGCAGTACCTGCAGGACACCTCCATTCTCACTCAGATTTCTGTTTTCAGTGACCCTCGGCCTGCTCTTCCGTGACCTCTGCTAGATACCTTGGTTCATTAGGGTCTCTTGAAAAGTGCTTGACCCTATAGCAATTTCTTGTAGCGGAAGAACTTTCCAATGATGCTTCAAGATAGTTCTTGGACCTGTACAGCAAAATAAGGAGGAGAAAGAAGCCTAGATTTTGGAGGGAGAGTATGGTTTAGGTTCAAGAATGAACCACCCAAACTCTCATGCACTCAGAGTTTAGGCTTTGGGACACGAATGGATCATGGGATCTTTGGATCAAGGGTTCCTTCCTTCTTTCTCTGCTTCCTGGCAACCATGATGTGAGCAGCTTTCCTCCGCCTGCCCTGCCACCATGAAGTTTCTGCCTTGGATCCAGCTGACCATAGACTGTAACCATGAGCCTAAATAAACTTCTCTCCTCTAAATTGGGAGTGTTAGGTATTGTGTCCCAGAGATAAGAAAGTCACTAAAACAAAGAGCTCTTCTGTTCCTAAGAAATGCAAATCTATTTTTTTCTTCTAGAAGTGGTTTTCAGAAGGATGGACTCTGACCATGAGATTCTATCTCTATACTCTAGGAGACCACCTTGGCTTCACTGCAGGGTCACCTTGGATGGATATCTATCCTCTCTTCCCTCACACCCCTGCTCCTGGGAGGTGGCTGCTGCATTACCCTTGCCGAACACTGAGCGGTGAGCTGACCTTGTGCCCAATAAAGTGCGACTGTGTATACTAGAGATGTCATGTTTCAGCGTCCAGCTCTGTGCACCTGGAGGCTGTCCTTCTTGAGCCACTCACGGCTGTTGCCCTGTATCCAGTCCCTCTCCTGGGTCTGTCCTGGGTGCTGGTGCCTGTGTAGTGTGTGCTTTCCTCCAGCATTGGCCTCCTGGTTGTGGGCAGATCCACCTTCCTGTGTCACTATGCAGTCCACGAGCTGTCTTCCCCTGAGCCCTGTGTCGATACCAGGCCTGTTGATCTCCTTTCAACACAAAGAGGAGGGAATGCAAAAATCAAGTGCATGGGTAGTATTGAATTTCTCAGTCTTCATATCCAAAAGCCATTGAGACCTACTCTTCAGGCAAGTGACATGCACTCGAGTGACCATATATATAAAGGAGCTTTGGGTTTAATCTCCGGTGGGAGGTTTATGGGTGTTGGTGAGCAGGAAGCAGACCATCAGCCATTGTGCTCACACATCCTGGCATGTGCCAGGAGCCAGCCATCTTCCCCCATCATGCTGATTTCAACTTCCCTGGCACCTCCCTCCTGCTAATTAGTAAGCAAATTAATCTCCATATAAGGTCCAAATTGTATGAATTTATTTTTTTCTATTCCAGAAACAAAAACTGGGCTTCTATCCATTCAGCTAATCATATTATATTTCACAGTTGGAGTTTTCAGGCAATTATAATAATTATTGGAACTTTTCTTCTTCTAGAAAGCTGGAAGCTTCCCCCAAATTTGTATTTGCATGTGGCATGCAGTTGAGCTGTGGGTGGTGTGTGGCTATATAGGGGCAATGGTGAGAGCTGGGCAGTTCTTGAGCTTACTGCCAGAGACTAAACGAGACCAAAATTAAATGGAGAAAAAGCCAGCATGAGAGACATCTGGGCTTAGTGTTCTGGCTGACAGATGCCCCTCAGCTCAGAGTGCCACAGTGGAGCAACTCCCAGCAGATCTATTTTCTGTTGAAGCAGAAGGGTGAGGAAGAAAGTGAAAGGGGACAGGCGGGGGGAGACAGAAGAGTAAACTCATCTCTGTTGAATTATATGCTACCTCATTTGGTCTGAGAAATAGCCCTTCCCTCCTCTATTATATGTCCATTCTATCTATCAAACTCTTTAAGGAGTGACGCTCATATAATTAATACTAACCATTAAATTACAACATTGAAGGAGCAATTGCCTAATTCTGAGGAAAATTTAAATTTATGACCAGCACCCGAGATAAAATGAATACTAAAGGGATGGAGAGAAAACCATGCAGAAGATAAATAGAAAGCCAAGTGGGATATTGACTTGATCCTTCTCCAGTGCAGGGTAATTTGGCTTCTAAAGTGAGTTAGATCATAATAAATTAAATTTAGATTTCTGCACATCAGTTAAATAACTCCCAAGACAGAATTCCAGTGAGAAGGAGAGGCGATAATACATGGAGGAAATATTAAAATGAAGATCTGATCTAATAATCCATAATTGATGTGCTGTCCCCGGGTGAGGGAAGAGGGTTTTCTAGCTTTCCTTTGTTGTGGCCCAGGCCAGCAGAGGGGTAGCTTGCCCCTCCTTTGTTGGAGTTTGTCCTGCCCACTTAGGGGAATCTCTTACCGATAGTCATTCGTTTGCCGGACTGTTGCTTGTAGGTAGGACAGAATGTTAGCGATGGTCAAGCCACGGAGGATTATGTTGCCCCTTCTTCCTCTGTTGACTGCCCTTGGAAAAACAAGACCACTCCCTGCTGGCTGGACAAGAGAGGAATGCAGAGGTGAGAGGATACTTTTGTATTTTGGGGAGTAACTGACTGGTGGGAAAAGAGGCTCTGTGGTTGAATGGAACATCTAGTGGTATGGAAGGAACACAAATTTTGGAGTTGAAAGTCTCAGATGGAGGTCTCAGTAGTGAACCCTGTTGATGTGATCTTGTAGAAGCTTGTTTGCTTCTTCCAGCCTGAGTTTTCTTGTCTGTGAAATGGGAACAATTCTAGCCTGCCAATTTTATAAGAGTAATGACAATAAGATATTGAAGTGAGATGCTTTGTGTATTATAAATATTTCTCTCTGATTCTTGTGGCATTGGCTTTTAATTGTGATACTTTTCTAAAAGTTCTGTTTGGTTCTTTTATTTCCTAATCTACCTTGCCCTTGGTTTTTTGTTCTTTCTTAATTTTTACTCCCCATTTTGATCATTTTGCTTGCATTTATGGTTCTGTGTTTGATAATTCCTGGGTCTGAAGTCCTCAGAGGATTTTGATTTGTTTAGAGTTGCCGCTGATTCTTGCCTACAGTGGTTTTGTTTCTTGTGTGTCTAGTGATTTTTTACTGGGGCTTCATCTTTTGATGAACCTTGTAGGGGTCTTGAGTCCTAAATTAGAGATATTTTCCTCCAGATAGGATTTACATTTGCTTTTCCTGGGACAGCGACACAACCCACTGAAACCACTTCATCCTCTTATTTGGGGGGCTACCGGGGATCAAACTCAGGGCCTTGTGCTTGCTAGACAAGCACATTCATTCTCTTCTTGAGCTTACTTATATCAGTCAGCTTGTCCACCTTGCATGAGCCAAGTTCTAGTTTCTCCATGACCTTCACCTTCCGTGCAGCCTCACATTCTGTCTTTGCCCACAAGGTTTTCCCCAGGCTCACCCCTCCTTACTCGTTGAGGATTTTCCTTCTGAAAAGCTCAGTAATGCATCAACAACCATGCTTGTTGTAACTTGTGCAGGTCTCGTTGTTGGTTAGCACAAAGGGGCCCTGAAGCCTCTGGGCTGCCATGAGCTGGTGTGAAGGCAGCAGGGGTGCTGTGCCTGGTGCTGGGGAGATGGGGTCTGTAGTCCTGAACATGAGCAGACGATGGCCCTGTCGCCCCACAGCTGGCTTGAAAGTGCATCTGCTGGAAACAGGGGAATTGGTGCAGGCTTTGAGGCAGACACTTGCCAGGTCTATGAATTTAGGCCAATCATGTGTCTTCCCCATGCCTTGATTTCCTTATTTGAAAACTAGGGGTGTAATTTTCCTGCAGTATTTCGGGTTTATGAGGGCTTGAAATAACCCTCAGTCTCCCATACTCGCTCATTCTCTCTGAAGTTCTGACAAGGGGAGCCATGATGGTTAGTTTGGGCCCCGACTTGGCTGGCCATAGCGCCCTGTCCCACATATTATTCTGAATGTTTTTCTCAGGATGTTTTAAAAATGACATTAACATATAAATCGGTGGCCTTCGAGCTAAGCAGATTACTGTTCATAATGTGGGTAGGCCTCATCCAATCAGTTGAAGGCCTTAGGAGACAAAGACTGACCTCTGCCCAGAGAGAAGGAATTCTGCCAGCAAAGGCTACAATTCCATGAGCCAGTTCCTTAAAATGAACCAAATTCTCTTTCTTGTTCTCCTTCCTTCCCCATCCCTTTCTCTCTGCTTGTACCTCTCCGTACTCATAAACACACGCACATGCACACACACGCACAGAAAGAGAGAGACAGAGACAGACTGACTATTGGTGTGGTTTTGTTTTTCAGGAGGACCCTGACCAATACAGGGAAACACTGAAGAATCAGCAAACAAATGAGAAACAATATTAATCCCACTAATGTCATAACTTGAGGCAAGCAGGCATCCTGCCCCCCCCACCAATGACTAAGATAAAGCTTTTGACAAAAATGGCATTGGAGAATAGAATTATGTGAGGATGAAGTGGGGCTTCCTATTTCCCTACTTTGATCCTGGACAGAAGGAGAAGAACATCCAGAGGTGCCTATCAGGGGAGATGGTGGGACAGACCACAAATGGAAGACTTATCCAAACACTTGGATGAGACAGGAGCTTGCTTCTAGAGGCAAGGCTGGTGTGCACTTCCTATACAGGGACAAGAAGGCCAGGAGACCCTGTTCCACTTGGAGGGGGAAGCACAGGTTGGAGGGACGGGCCATGACTGTACACCCAGCAATCCTGCTCACTGGTGAAGCTTGTGCAGCCCCGCAGTGGGTGGGGGTTCGTCCCTTGGGGAGGTGAAGCCGGGCACCACTGGAAGCGTTTCCAAGGTCTGCAGCAGTGCTTGGGGGTGGTGGTGGATGCTCTTCTGCCCTGGCCTCTGTGTCTGCCTCTGCACCGGGCTTTAATTTTCTTAGGGGAAAACTTCCATGGGGACAGGATAGGGTAAAGAGGGAAGGTTCCCTCCTCTGAAAATAAAATATGGCACAATAAGTGCCAGCAAATGGCAGGTATTATTATAGGCACAGCATTTTCACAGAAGAGCTTCTTCTATGAAACTTTGAATGTGAAAGGCTTCTCTCTGCGAGGCGTCCCCCATTCTGTGTCATAGTTTAGAGGGTTCCATGGAGTTTAAGTCCCTTGTTGAACTCATCTGCTGTCGGTTGGCTTATTCCCCCTGTTGTTCCAGTCTGGGGGGGGGGGCTCTTTGGGAGGATTACATCGGCCGTTTCATCCCACACTCGCTGTGAGCTCAGCAAGCTACCTCGCTCCTCTCATCCCGTCCTCCCTGCACAGATGAGATTGCGAGGGGAGCCTGTGGCAATATATGTGCACATGTAAGGTATAAAATGTAGTGTCATTATTTTACACACACTTTTGCCATTATTTAATACGTTTAATGTTGCAGTAGCAAAGCCCAGCCTTGGGCAGACTGTCCCCTGAAGGGGTCTCCGTGCAGTAATCGGTGAGTGGACTGTGGACGTGTGACGTGCTGAAGGCAACAGGCCCCACCAAGGGTGCTTTCTGCTGACTGTGTGTGTGATTTCCCTTGCCAGCCTGGCTGCTGCTCCAGCTTTCTGGGGCCAAAATTCCAGCTGACTCTCACAGCACCTTCTCTCAGGAGGCAGCTCCTGCCAGGGTGCTGGGTAAGCTCGGCTACCCGAGGTGGGGAAAACCAGGCCAGGAAGCCACTGGCCTCTGGCCCACTCGGCCCTGTGCCTCTGATATGAACAGAGTAGGGGAGTGGGGCAAGGATAAGCAGTGTGTTTTATCTCCTCTTTCCAGCCCCTTCCTGCTGTCCTGCAGCCCACCCCTCCACCTGCCTCTCCACCAGATGGAGGAACCATCAGTGGCACCCCGCAGGGCCCCGCTCTAGGCCCCGGGTCAGATTATTGAGGTCACTTCCCAACTAGCCTTGGTGGTAGATCTCCCTCCTTTCCTCTATCCCACACATGTGGCCAGAGACATTTTCCCACGGTCCTCTTCCTACGGTCCACCTACCTGTGTTCTGGAGTTGTCCTTCACTCACGTCCTCTTTGCAGTCCACATACCGGCCTATCTGTTCGTGAGCTAACCATTCTCTGAACAGGTGCTCAGTCTCTGGACTTGCTGCCTGTGACGGTTAATTTTATCATCAACTTCACTGGGCCACAGGTTGCCCAGGCATTTGGTCAGGCTTTCTTCTGGGTGTGTCTGCGAGGTCTTCCTGGGTGAGACTCACATAGGCGCTGGGAGCTTCCATTAGGCAGATTGCCCTCCCGTTGTGGTTAGGCTCTGTCCACCCCCAAAGGGGCCGATAGAACAATGAAACTAAGAGGGAATTCTTCCTGCCTGGCTGCCTTTGAACGGCCTTTTTCTTACCTCTGGACTTGAACTGAGAGAGATATCAGCTCTTTCTGGGTCTGCACCACAGATCGTGGTACATGTCAGCCTCCATAATTACAGGAGCCAGTTCTAACTTATGATCTTTTTCTACATAAAATTAAACACGCATGCACACACACACACACACACACACACACACACACACACACACAGACCCCGCTGACTCTTACTCTAAAAAGAAACCCTGCCTTTTCTCCAGCTTTTTGCTACATACCCCCCCTCATCCCTTAAGCGAAGTAAAAGTTCCTTCTCGACCTTTACGGTTTAACTCATTTGACATCTCATCCTCGCAGCTGTTCCCTGTTTTCTTCACTCTGTGCTTTCACGGCACGGCCACTGATCTTCTGTGGTCAGGCTCACCTCGGGGTGTGGTGTAGGTGCCTCTGCAGCACCGTAGCCCTCTGAGGGCAGGAGCCATGTATCCTCCTCCCTGTGCCCTAGCTTGGAGCAGCATAAGGGCTCACAACTTATTTAGCAAATTACAATGAATTAAATTGGCACTGAACCTGTGGGAGACAGTTCTATGGCCCTTCCCACAGGGGTAGCATGTCAGAGTCACCCTGGGGTGATATTCCAACCAGAAGTGACAGCTGTCAGGCTGTGACATCACACAGCACAGACTTAGGGTTTCACACCCCCACCTAAATTCCCTCTAGCATGTTCTCTAGCAACAGTATCACAGGACGTTAATAAAATCAATTATTGGATAAAAATCACCGGTTCCAGAGCTTCGTTTTGTGCTATTAGCAGGAGAAGGCTGTTTCAAAAGGAGATAACAAAGAGAGAGAGAGAGAGAAAGAGATCAATTACCAGATAAGATCGCACAGTGCCCGAGATGAACGTGCAGACTGGTGCAGCCTCTCTACCTGCCTCGGGGGCCGAGTGCCTGTGCCGCCTGCCCTGGGCCTTCCCGCTCAACCTTCCGGAGTGCAGGAATGGTTTGTCTTGTTCTGATGGGTGGTGGCTTTCTGTTCCCTTAAGACCTAGGCAGTGTGAGACACTTGCTTGACAGTTGTGGTCAGTAACACATGAATGAACAGCTTATCCTCAGTGATGCGCCAAGCCCAGGATGGCGGCCCTCCTGTGCCAGGGCAGAAACCCATCAGGAAATTCTTCCTAGAGACGCAGCATTCATGGTTAGACGTACCTGTAAGGTGTGAGCTTTTCTGAATACAGCTGCTCTCCCCAAGGGTGAGATCCCTCAGGATGTAGCCACCAAACCTGAGCTTCCAGCTTCCTGAGGTCAGGAACCTGAGCCCTGTTGGCTGGGTGGAGTGTCTCTGTTGGCTGTGGAGCTGCTGTGGATGGGACGGCCGAGCACACAGGCTCTGGTGAGAGGCAGCCTCTTGCCGCTGTGCTCTGGCCTCTGCCTCTTGCCAGTGAATGACCTCAGACAGGCCAGGGACCTTTCTGAAACCTCATTTTCCCTGCCCAGCCCAGAGGGTCTTGGTGAATTTAAATACACAAACCATCTTACATGTTCTAAATTGCTGTGTCCACATACATATACAGACAGCAAAGCTCATACTTGTTGTCTCATTGATGCCTCCTAAAAACAAGCAGAAGTTCTTGGGTTGAAGCAAGAAGGTGCTCCGGGGAGTCTGGGAGGTAGCAAAATGTTAGAGATGGACAGCCTACTTCTTGCTGCCTTTTCCCACAGCAGAGGTAGAGACGATGCTTGTCATTGGGTACCTGCTATGTGCTGGCCACTGCGTTTGGAGTCCTCAAGTTGCCCCAGAGAGAGATGGCCTGTGTGGTCAGGATACTGGAATTCAATCTCAGCCCTGCCACTTCTTCACTGTGGGATCTGAGGCAAGGTACTTACCTATGGAGACTGATTTCTCACCTGTGTGATGGGAATATGAGCAATTCCTTCTTTTAATGCTGTGAGAATTACATGAGGTAGTTTGAGTCCAGGTCCTGGATCAGAGCCCAGAATACACTCAGTAGATGGTACTGGCCACTGTTGTCGTTGTTCTGTTTATTACTGTCACTGATGGGTTTGTTAATGTTCCATCTCTGGCCTCATCTGTGAGTTCAGTGTTACTAGAATGAGCCTGGTCTCTGTAGTTGTGTGCTGCTAAGTGGCAGGTGGCTCACAGTGGGCAGGGGCCATTCTCACAGGCTTTCTATCTGTGTCACACGCAGCCCTCCGATGCGGACTGGGACGACCTATGGGAACAGTTTGATGAACGACGATATCTGAATGCCAAGAAGTGGCGCGTTGGTGATGACCCCTATAAGCTGTATGCTTTCAACCAGAGAGAGAGCGAGCGGATCTCCAGCAATCGGGCCATCCCGGACACTCGCCATCCGAGGTACTTCCTCCCTCTCCCAGGCTCTCACCCCCACCCCTCCCTGCGGTCAGGACAGATCCACAGCTGGCTGGATTTGGGGCTCCGTGGCGTGTAGTGGTTGGTGCTGAGAGTTGGCACAGGTAGATCATTTGTTCCCTGTCATGAGGGGTCACTAAGGGATGATGAGGTGGTAATTTACCCCGTCTGTGCTGCTGCTTTTCACAAGACATAGCAGACCACCCCCTCCCTTTCCATTAGGAGATTGGAGAGGAGGAGAGGTATACCTTGCCCCTTGCCTGGTAGGCACCCCTGGCGACACCTGCTGTGAACCCCTGGAGACTTAAAAATGCTTTGCTGTAGCTGTTTTCCTTTGGTAGATTCCCACGTCCCTGTCTGGCTTTCAAAGTGGGGAGGCCAGGATGGGCACACCTCAAGAAGCCAGGCTGGTGTCTTCCCCGACACTGGGAGAGGCCTGTCCTGTGACAGCCTTGTGTATCTTGCATGTGAGAAGAGAAGCTGAGAGGCATCTTGTTGGTTTCCCAATCTGCCTTCCTCCCTTCATCTCCTTGGTCAGGCCACACCTTCAGTAGGCAACAGAGACTGGGTCCGGTAAAAAGCTGTTTCCCACCAGAAAGAAGCTCTGTGAAGACCTTTTGTCTCACAGACTACTTGAGCTTCTTGCAGAGGCCTGAGCAAGCAAGGGGGTCCCAACTCTAGCACTCTCCTCCCATTTCCTGGCCTCCACACTGGGGGCCCCAAATGGGCCAAAGCGCATGGTGCATGTATTTCCTAGCTGCTGCAGGAAACTGGCTTTGCACCAGCCCCAAACAGCAGGATGGCGGGGTTGGGGGCGCTTGTATATTGAAGGCATTGTGCTATATGTATTTGGGTCTGTGGGTATCCGCCTTGTGGAAAATGGGGCTTATGTGCTGCAGGGAAATAAGAATTTCTATGATTTAAAAGGCTAATTACTCTGGCAGTTCATAAATTGATGTTATATGAAAGCTGGTGGACTTAGTTTCCCCAACTAGGTGGCACGACTCAGAAACCTTGTCATATACAGTATGTATCCTTTGGAGGCCCTCAACCTTGTTAAATACTGTACTTCCCAAAAGAAGCTGGAATCTTGGTTTCCCCATAAATATAGTATGGGGATGAACTGGATGATAATTCTGGCTTCTTCTAACTCTGACAGTCCGAGAACGCTGTATAACTCTGACCTCAAGTTACCACGGAACTCTTCCTTAGTGGCAGTGCCTGGTGCCCCAGGACTTGGGCCATGCCTCCTCCCTTTTGCTGGCCTGAAAGCTTCTTAAATCAGAGTTTTATTTAAATTCCTATTATTATTCCTATTTAAATTCCCCAGGATTTAACCCTGCTCCTGGGCATGTGAGAGAATTGTATTTAAATATCAGGTTCTTGCATTTCCCTAAGCAGAAACTACATATAGAAGAGCAGGGAAGAGGGAGGAGACAGGAGGCTCAGGAGCCCCACCAGGTCTCAGGCAGGTGGTCCTTCCCTTGTCTGGAGTCCGGACGCCAAGGGCCTCTGGAGCGCTGAGGGAGCCCTCATCATCAGGGTGGGAGTGCTCCAATACCTGTGATGCCTGTGCGTGCTCCCAGCCGCAGGAAGGAGACATCACGAGCTCCCCAAGAGGCAGTCACCTGGGGATACCCAGAGCAGGACTGATTTCTGCACACTTTCTCCTCTCTGATCTAAGAGGCAGAAATGAAAGTTTTACAAGGTTACAAGGGCCAGATTCATAAGCAGTGGTAGGCGATGTAGCGCTTTGCCTGTCCCCGAGGAGCCCAGCTCACCAGCTCGCCTCTGGGCGCTGCAGTGAACCTGGTGGCTTCCTCTGTCTGTTAAGGAGCTGTGACCTGTCAGGGTGGCAGCGGGAATGGCAGAGAGGATTTAGACAGAATGAGACGCCCTTTGGGGAAACAAAAGCGAAAGTGTATCAGCCATATGTCTGCCTCAGGGCAACAGCCTTGCCCTGCAGGAGCTGCGATTATGTTACTCAGAGAATTCGGGTTTGTGGAGCTCGGAATGAGCGGGAAGAGGAAAGAACAGGGAGTCGGAATCAGAGCAGGTGCGTGGGACCAGTCGCCACCTGGGGGTACTGATGTGTCAGGCTCCCGCCAAGAGAGGCCGCAACTGGATTGGCTGTCCCCAGGCCGTGTTTCATAGGATTCTGCTGCCTACTGAGGTCACACTTATGGCGAGAACTCCAGAGGCTGTTGGCATGGCCTGGTGTTCTCCCCTCAGGTGGGCCTTTTGGGTAGTGCCCTTCTAGCTACAGGATCTCCCTCGTCCTTATCTTGGTTCTCAAGGAAACGGGGGCCATGAAGCTGGAGTCACCAGCTAAGTTCCTTAATACTTCTGTGACTCTAGTCTCCCAGCTCCATCCACAGCCTGCCTGGGCTGACTGAGCCCTGGGGCTCCTTTTTGGGCCCTGCCTACTAATCCCAGATTAGCGCTTTCTGGGGAGGTGGTCCTGTGCTTTGTAGGATTTTAGCAACATCTT
Source organism: Hystrix cristata (assembly GCA_004026905.1). Taxonomy (NCBI): domain Eukaryota; kingdom Metazoa; phylum Chordata; class Mammalia; order Rodentia; family Hystricidae; genus Hystrix; species Hystrix cristata. The sequence continues at coordinate 83,854 of PVJO010002834.1, read as the reverse complement.
TGGCCTCTATGTACTAGTCGCGAAGAACATCCTTACTCCAAGTTTTGGCAACCAGAACTGTTTCCAGCCACTGTCATGTCAGAATCACAGGATCGCTTCTATAAATCTGGCCTTACTTTTTACCAGTCTATCAGAAATGACATTTAAGAACGCATTACTAGCCCCACGGCCAGCAATGGGCCAGGGCTAAGCTGCCTCTGTAGAGTTAAGTCCAGGTTGAGGAGGTGGACTCCAGGATCAGTCTGTTTCCCATCCAGGCTGTTCTGTTGACAAGCTGAGTGAACTCAGATTGTCTAGCTTCTCCATGTTTCAGTTTCCCCTTTTGAAAATCAGGGATAAAATTAACAGTAATCCTACCTAATTTGGTGTTTACGAAGATCAAGTAAAATATGTGTAAAGTGTTGATGTATTGCATATTAAATACTCAGCACATGTCAGTTGTGCTATTATGGACAGGGATGTGGGCAGGCAGATGCTGCAGGGCCTGGAATGGAATAGGAGATCTCTGTGGGAAAACCAAAGACCATCCAGCATGAGCCACAATCGAACACAGAACTGAGGAAGCAGTAATAGCTTACATGCCAGGAAGAGCCGTGAGAGGATCACTAAGTTGTTAGGTATTATGGGGAGGGGGAATACAGAGGTCCAAGGTCAGGCTCCATAGCAGAGAAATAGGAGTGAGTGGGCTCAAATGCCCATTGCAGTGACGGCGAACCTTTCAGAGCTTTCAGTGATACAAACAGCCTGCTGCAGCACGCATGCTGTAGGTTTGTCATCACTGGCCTGTAGGGTGGAGTGTTGGTTATGAGCATTGACTGGCCTTAGTAGTTCTCGAGCCGAGCTTCTTATAAGACCCACTTGGAGAGCTTTATAAAAATGCTGATGCCCAGACTCTAATCAGCTGAAGTACGTCCTTTCTAAGCTCCCCAGGTGACTCTAATGAGCAGCAAGTATGGAGGACCACTGCTGTAGGTAAGTGCTTCTCAAATTTTCATAGGCAAACAAACAAATCATCTGAGGATCCTGCTACAGTCTGATTCACAGGTCTGGTTGGGGCCCAAGGTTCTGCATTGCTACAAGCTCCCAGGACAAATGCTACCGGTCCATGGGTCCCATTTTGGGTAGCAAGAAAGTCTGTTTCTCCACACCAGCATCACTTGAGAAGTTGTTAGAAATGCACATTTTTAGGCCTCACCTAGAAAACTCCAGGGGTAGAGCCCAGCGATGTGGGTTAGCAAGCATTGCAGGTGATTCTGGAGACCTGCTCATTTGGAAAACACAGAGTGCGAGCTTGCTCTGGTGGCTTGCTTTTGAGGCCCAGATAAAGTCCGTGGGTGGGTTGGTTCGTCAGAAAGGCTCAGGGATTAAGTAGAGGTAGAAGCCCTGGAATAAGGCCACACACCTGCCCACATGCAGCAGCCTTTTGCTTCCATCCAGGTGACAGGACTTCTGTCTCTGGCCCTATAGAGACTTTGGCTTTTCTGGTTCCTTCCTACACCTCTGTCTTCTTCCAGGTCCCTAATGCACAGGAGCCATTGCCCCCCTCCACCATCTTCTTAGCAGTTGGCATCACCTCCATGCAGAGGCTGCTGCTGTAGAACCAGCCCTGACCCCCATGGCTGTTGGGCCACACTGGGCTCCTGGCTCCTCCATGGGGCCCGACTCCATTGATACAGGCTTTGTGCCTGCTGGGCCACTTTGTGCGTTCCCACCATGCCTTGCAGCTAACGTTCTCCTAATTAGGAGATCACTTACCCTCTACACTGAGTAACACGTTGAGCATCTATTACACTGCTAGGCATGTGGTCAGAATTCAGTAAACATTTGCTGAGGAAATGAAAGGGAGAGTAAAAATGAAAAGACCATCAACCTGCCTTACATGCACAGAGGAAAAGAAGAGCTAACAGAAACCCCCTTAGTCTTCTTCGACCCTCAGTGGCCTCCTAGAAGGAATTGAGAGCGCAGATACAGAGTTAAAGGAAAAAGGCTTTTTCCCTTAAAGAGTTCTCATTAGTGAAAAGAAAAGAGTGAAGAACAGTTTGTAGGAGGGGTGTGAGCTTATTAAATTTGCTTCCAATTTTCTTACCACAGTAATTGGATTCTGATTTATAGGATGCATTTGGACGGCGCCTGAAACAGAGAACTATTAGTTGAGCATTAGAGCAAGATCTGCCAAGAGGGAGGATGTTGGAGTGAATTGCTCAGGGATCTGAAGAGGCCACGTGACAGGGTGGAGGAGGAGGCTGTAGAAGTCTGCCCAACAGGTCTCAGTGCTGATCGAATCACCAGAAGTACCGGCACACTCTTCTGACCTCAGGCGGTATGAGAAATGCCAGAGAAACCTGGGGGCTTAACTTCTCTGTGTGCAGCAGAACAGAGTAACCACTCCTCTCTGTTGTTCTGCAGTGTCCATGGTATTTTGTGGGAGGCAGTCTGCTTTATCCAGAGTGTGGGCAAACTGAGGCCAGGCGAGGAATGGAGGCAGACAAGCCTGGGCAGGGTGCATAGGGCCCATGGGTTGGGCAGTGACGGATGCCGCATCACATCGAGTGTGGTTTACAAAGGGAGTTTCTGTGGCTCCAGATGGGTCCGCCTTCATGTGCACTGCAGGGTTACCACCCTACCGGTGCCGCCCCACTGCTTACCTCCATTTGACATGATTTTCGGTCTCGAAGAACCTGCTATGTGCTTTACGCATGCATGTCTCTGCAGTGGTCCAGACTCCTCATTCCCAGTGCAGGCCAAGTGAGAGAAGTGGGGATGAGGGAACCAGAGTGGCCATTAGCACATCCCAGCTCTTCTCTCGGCTTCATTTTCTCATCTGTAACGAGGTACTGGTGTGGATCACCCTAAAAGTTATCATTCCGTGAGTCGCCACACAGTTGTGGATGAATGTGTGTTTCTGCACTTGGTTGTCCTGGGCCAGATGTGCGTGCATACCATGCCACCTTGCCCCATCTCAGCTGAGCAGAATGACGGGCATCTTAGTTTCAGCTCCCCTCTCGAGGCCTACAGTTCTGATAATACTTAGGAGACCCTCGGTTCCCAGGTCACTGTGGGGTCACAAGGATGCGTAAGATATGGCTACATGTATCACGTTGGGGATGGGAAGGTAGTGGTGTGCAGTGCACAATAACTTCAGTGTAAGGAAGAGGCAACTTCTAGCTGTGGCAAGGCTGGATTTCTCAGAGGAGCCCTGTTGCCCATAAAGTAGTGACTGGTCCAGCCATCCTTCTTTTCTGATGACACTAGTTGATTTTCCATCATCACTGAAGCACAGCGTCCGGCAGACAAGAAGCCATCAAATGGGGACACGCCCCTCAAGCAGGGGGGCAGATATTTTGATAGAGCAAATGTATATTTTTACTGTTGCCTAGCAATGCCTATTATGGGATTGCTTGGAATGCAGGGCAGCAGGGTGGACTGAGTCTGTGAGCTTTGGGCTGCACAGAGTTACAGCTGGGGATGCTTCATTAGGTCACCTCTGTGGCCTGGCTGGGTCTGATTGCTCCCCTCCGGCGTATTCTCCCAGCCTTCATCCAGTGTGGTGCTAAATGGTTGGAACAGTGGGGCGCCCATCATTTGCCTGAAGGGAAAATTCCACACTTCGATACATCTCACCAGGAAGACATTTTTCCTTCACTCCTTTTCATCCTGGGAAATGCAGGGGCAGAGGCCCCGTCTCTGAACGCATTTCTCCCTCCTTGTATTTACTCAGTTGGAATGGCTGCCAAAGATCATCATCATTTCTCTCCTTGTGCTCGTCACTTAGCAGTAATAGGATAAAAATCTTTCCGGCTTGAACAGCTAAGCGTAAAAAATGTTCATATTCCCTCAGAGTCAAGGCTGTTCCACTAGCTCAGCACAGAGTTAGTGATTCTGCGTCAAGGCTGAGGGGAAGGGAGGGAAACCCATCACAGACACTTAGCTTTTGCAAACAAGCTATCCCTGTCTGCTACTTTCTGGTCCCTCTTGTGTACCATTTTTCTATCTGGAATGCGAGACCGTTGACAGTGGCTCCGAGCATCTTAGAGTTCAGGTTGCTCTGGGAGGGGAAGGAAAGGAACAGCGAGAGGGCCTTGAGGACATCCTGGAAGTAGCTGTGCAGGAGAACCGGGTCGGTGCTTCTGGGCGCCTGGTTGCACTGCCACCTACAGGGCCTTGGACAGATTGGTGCTCTCCAAGTGAGGGGAAAGGCAGGCTGGGATGACTGGGCCTCTAGGTCAGGATTCTTCTTCATTCCCGGTCCCTTGATTCCTTAATGCTGACTCTGCAGCCCCTGCTGCTACCACCTGCTCTTCGTTTCAGGGAAGTTTCCCACAGGGGCAATTCCTCAGTCTCTAAAAGGGAATCAGGCAGTAATACCTGCTGGTGAGAGCTCATTTGGACAAACTGCCTCAGCTAATTTATTTCTCGTACTTTGTTTCCTGGAGAATTCTGCCAACTTTGACTTTGCATTGTACATTTCATTCACTGACTCACTTGCTCATTTATTCCTTCAGTCAACACATTTACTGAGGATTTGCCACATGCCAAATTCCGTGTTAGGAACTGGTCCCCACCGCCTAGGAGTGTGTGATCCAGTGGACGAAACTGACGTGAGGCCTATTCTGATACACCAGTGTGGACTGCACCAAGGCCGTCCCCCTTGGCCCTAGAGTTAATATTACAGACTTCTCATCCTTCTTGCCTTGTCCCGGGTTCAGGTGTGGCTATTTCTGTCTAGGTCATGTAGCAAAGCATAGGAATTAGGAGCTTCTCTATGCAAAAAGATAAAGCACACTGAGCTGGCCTGAGTGAAATAAGGAGATTCCGCATGGATGGGAGGCTAGGATTTTTTCAAAGGAGTTGGCATCTGGACTGGAACTGGAGGAGACATGTAGGACTTTAGAGCATTACCAGATGGCATTCTGTGCTGGGAGATGGGCATAAGAAACTATCAGGAAAATATTATTCTACACACAGTGTTTTGTAAGAATCAGTTAGTTTCCCTAGAGCATGGGATGATGGAGGAGAGAAGTGGAAGAGAATATTCTGGAAGGGAAACTTGACCGGCAAAGTCTTGATTCCAAGTTAAAGAGCTTTAGAGTTAACTCAGAAACTGCTGGAGTGTTTGTTCATTCTGCCATTGCCCCTTCATCATAGCAACCTCAGGAGAAGCCCTCTGAAGCTCCTCCTGGCCAGTGCCATGTTGTGGGGACCCCTGAGAGGGAAAGGGGACCAAAGTGGGATGGGGCAAAGCAGGTAATGTCTTACACCCGCCTGCAAGTATACCAAGGCAGCTAAGCTGGGACTAGCTGGGGTCAGCATGGAGGAGGGGCATGTGGCTCCTACACCTGGGAGTGTGCCCTGGGGGAGGTGAGAGAGGCCAAGGGAACACTGCTCCTGGGAGGAAATTTGCTGCCCGAGGTCTAAAAGATGGACCCGTTCTTCATTCCCAGACTGACCGCTGTGTGTCAGGACTGAGCACCAGCAGGAGCTGCAGAGACCTGGCACAGATGTAAAACAGTAAGACTAGAGACTAGCCACACATCTAGGTGACAAGGCCTAGGCTCAGAGAGGTTAGGGGACTTGTGCAAGGTCACACACAGCTAATCTATGCTGGGCTGAAACTCAAAATCAAGTTTTCAGCAACTAAGAAAGCGTGTATATATATATATATAAAATATATATAATATATATAATATATATATATAATATATATATAATATATATAATATATATATAATATATATATTATATATATATAATATATATATTTAATATATATATATTATATATATATATTTCCTGCCACAAGCATAAAACTCTTCTTCTGCCCAGTTCACTGAGTATGTGTTGTTTGACATGAGGAGATGTGAATACATGAGGATTCTGGGTCTTCCAATTAAAATAGTTTAATAGCTATATTTTAGCTTTGCCTAGAGGCACAAAAATAACATAACATCTGATAGAATAAAGAGTCATCTGGTGTTCTGTCACCTGGGCCGGATCTTGATGGACAGGTGACACAAGGAGAACCATGTGTGGCTTTGTGAAGAAGCAGGTCACATTGGTTCTGGGGGCTGATTTCCCACCTTCCTCTCTGGGTTTACCTCCTTCATTTCACATCATCTGGGGAATAAATGAAGGAAAGAGGTATGGAAAGAGATGTGAAATATGTTCAGAGCCAGGATGAGAAACTGATTTGGGTTAAATATTTGCCGTGAGGAATTCACTCTATAAATTACTAAATTCACTCTATAAATTACTAAGTATAATCCTATTAGGGATATATCAGTAAAAAGATAGAGTGAAAGTTTGTCCCGATGAAATATAGATTCTCCAGGGGAGTAACATCCCAGGTGGCTAACTGGGGTTTCCCTTACTGACCTCCCCCGCCCACTGGTACATCCCCACCTTCTGCACCACAGCTCATGAGTGGCATGTTCCCTTGAAAATACACCCTGCCCCATGAACTCAGGGTTGCAGTAACACCAGAAGAAAAATAGTATTGGGTCTCTCCTCTAAATACCTTTGTAAAAAAATGGTTTTCAGATGTGTGCTTCTAAAGGACAGAAGAAGAGGGCCGAGGAGGGAGAATTTGCAGTCTACTTTCTGGGCTATTCACTTTACTGCTGGAGAACAAAGATAGGATGGAAAAGACATCGGGACTGACATTGGATGCAGCCCTTGCCCCTTTCATAGACTGCACCACATTCTTCCAGCTGTATGGCTTCTGAAATTTTCCTACAAAACCAAAATCTGCCCCAAGACCAGAATCTCTCTTCATCTTTTCTTAAGTAAAATTTTTATTGATATATGTCTTAAAAATATTTTTGATATATATATATGTATACGTATATATAAAAGTATATACTTCCTGTGTACACAACTTTCCTTTTTCCTAGATCAAGAAAAAGAACATTATCAATTGCCAGAGGTGACTTTTGTGCCCTGCACTGTTGTGACGCTACCAATAGGTAAAACTATTTTGGCTTCAAGCACTAGAGATTAACGTTCTTGTTTTTGAACTTTATGTCAGTGAAATTCTGTGCCATATACTTTGGATGTTTGACTTTCCTCAAAATTATGAGCATGAAATTCAGCCACATTTTTCAAGACATATTTGCTCCTTCTTATTGCTATATAGTATTTCTTTGTATTATGTACATTATAAATGTATTATAAATGTGTTATAATTTATATGTCTATTCAACTATTGGTGCTCATTTGGGTTTTTTCCAATTTGGGGCTCTTATTCCTATGATTAATTCCTATGAATTCCTTTGATTAATCTCCTATATGTGTCTTTTGGTGAATATGCATGTGTTTCTGCAGAGTGTATTTCAATAAGCTTCCATAAACAGTGCCCCACTTGTAAGGAAGTGGTTGTAGCAGAGTTCCAGTGGTTCCGTCTTTGTAACCAACCACTTGCTGTTGTCTGTTTTTTCCATTTTAGCCTTTCTGAAAGCTGAGTAGTGGTATCTTACTGTTTTATATTTGCCTCTTCCTGGTGATCAGTGAAGTTGAGCACCTTTTCATAAGCACCTTGGCCAGCTGAAAGCCTGATCAAGTGTTTTGCCCATTTTCTTTCTGTCTGTCTATGCCCTTCACCCAAGAACCAAGCAGCAAGCCTGGCTTCTAGTCTTTCAGCAGGCTCCTGCTTCTCTTCTGGTTGTTTTTTAGTATTTTGCCCAACAGTTGGAGGCAGTATAATGAAGTAGAGGGAGAAAAACAACTGGTCTAACCATCAGAAGATTCAGGTCCTTTCTTTTTACTATCTTTTCATGGGGTGCTGGGGAAGGAGCCCAGGACTGCAAGCACGCTAGGCAAATGTTCCACCACTGAGCCACATTCCCAGTTTAGACCTGGGTCCTTTTCTAAAATAATACCCAACGACCCCTTTAGCTGCCTCGGTATCTATGGGCGCACATCTAAGATGAGAGAAGTAAGTCAGAGATGGTTTTTAAGGTTACTTCCAGCTCTGTCTGGTGGTTTGTACATACTTCTGCTAGTGAGAATGTGCAGGAACTGGCTTAGGAGCAGAATCAGGTTGAAAGCTATTTCCAGAAACATGACGCCCTCCTGCTCGGCAGCATCTCCCCTCCCCCAAGCCCTGGATTAATCTTTCCCCTCACACACTCCCTTTCTTAACAGGACTCAAGGGCCCTGCACAGCCATTAGCACCATTCTTTTTTATTGCTGCCCTGTCCATTTCCTTGTACCAGCCCTCTGCACCCTCCTTGTCTTCCATTCTGTAGAGGTCACCATACCCCTCCCAGCCTGAGACACACGTGTAGGATGGTTTGACATGTTTTTTCACTTATCTGAAAGCCCTGAATCTATGAACACAATAACAGCAGGGCCTTTCACTGCTGGGGCTAGCACAGCTCATGGGTGGCACCTTGACTACACACAGTAGTCACTTGCCCACTCTTCACTCTAGAATAGGGAGTTGGACGATGTAGGCTTCTTCCCTTTAATACCCAGGACACTATCATGTGCCATTGCCATTTCCCCCCAGTGCTTCAGAGACCTATTGTCTGGTATGATATAAGGTATGTGCCTCCAATCCTGGAAAGAAACAAGTAGAACTGACTTGAAGAACTCCTGACGATGCTTGGGACTGAGACAGGGTACCTGGGGAAATACTCTTAAATAATACATTGACCCATATGATAAGTCCTTACAATAAGGCTCTCCGTGCCTTTCGTCTATGTAGGACTTTACTAAGTGCTTTCCTGTCCCTTTCTTGTGACTTCCTGTGTAGTCCTGGAATGCACATGTTAGGGCCATTGCAGGGAAGGTGGCTGAGGCCCAAGCAAGGGAACGGGTAGACTAAGGCAAGGCTCGATCTCTTAGCACTGTGAGATCTGAGATGAAACAACTCTGCTATTTACTAAAGACACGGTTTCTTAATCTATGAAATTGGAGTCAAAATGATACCCAAAAGGAGCTGAAATAATTCGAGTCAAATGCTGAGCATAGTCATTAATGTCTAGGAAGTATGTGGTGACTGTTAGCTGTGGCCACGAGTGGTCAGATTAGTTCTAGCATCAGCATCAGGCCTTGTGATCTTTCTACACTGTTCCACAGTGATAGAAGAAAGCTCCACAGAAAAGTAGGGCGGAGAAGGGCCAGATCTAGGGTGGAGAGAAGGGGGACCAGTGCAGATGAGCTTGAGGTGCTCCTGGTCGGCGCCCGCTCCCCTCTCTGAGTCAGGGTGCTGTGGCTCATGTGAGTTGGGCTCAGTAAAGAACGAGATGTGGGCAGGGAAGTCCTTAAGAGCTCCTGGCTCGGCCTTGGCTCCTGGTGCTGAGCATTCCACTTGCCTGAATGTCAAACTTACTTTAAAAACTGGAAAGCAAAATAAGTGATGAGGCAGTTGCGACACCACGTCTGGTGAGGTTTGTATTTGGAAGATGCTGAGGGTAGGAGCCAAGGCCAGCAGAAGGAGTGATTTAGGGCCCAGGGCCAGCAAGTACAAAATGTGTTTGAGAAGAGATGAAAAGAGCAGGAGAGGAGATGACAGCTGGGGGTGGGAGAAGCTATGGAAAGGAAGCCCCAAGCCTGCCATGGTGACAGACAGTGGGATGGAGTGAGGACAGCCACGTGAGGCCCACGCAGCTGGAAAACCAACCGCGTGTGTAGGCAACAAGCCGAAGAAGGCTTGGCAAGGAGTGGGGAGTGTTGGGTCACTTGGTCAGCCAAGGACCCCCTAGGCTGGTGGTGGGGGCAGGGACTGTAAGTGCCCCTTGGGGTTATCTGGGTGTTCTATGGCCACAAGAGGAGCCCCATATATTGACTGAAGCTTTATTTTAGTCAAACCGCTGTCATCTGACCCATCCGACTGTACAGTACCCTTAAAGTAGCCAGAACAGATAAGCTGCCTCCTTTCTCTGCTTCCCTTCCTCATTTCTCTGCTTCCCTTCCTCCCTGCCTCTTCTTGGTGCAGCATACAGTACTTCCCTTACTGCAGACCCCAGCTTCTCTGAGCCTACCTGAGCCACCTCTCCAAGCAAGCTCCTCTTTGCTACGAGATCTGCTCCCTGCCAGGCCAGGTCCTCCCATTCACCCTTTGACCCAAGCCCAAGTCCATGGAGCCATCTTGTCTCTCAGTCTCAGTTCATTCAATTGGCCTCTTGTGCTTCCTGCCAAGCCCTGCCCCCTCCACATTCCGTGCATATTACCCCACGGTCCCCCATCCCCCACCCCTGCCCTGCCACCAAGAGCTTTCCAAAGCAGACTTACCTCATTCCACAGCTTCTGTGCTGTCTGCTCACAGCCCTGCCTGTCTCTACCTCCACCAATAGGATTGCTTCCCAACTGTGCCATGAGGGTTTGGGCCTCCTTATTCTCTGCTGCCCTCTCTATTTAGGACACTTCTTCATCTTTCAGGAATCTGGATGGAGGGTCCCCTTTCTGGGATGCTACCTGCTCCCTTCACCTGAGTTGAGCATCCCCTCTGTATTCTCATACCCACTGTCAGTGGCACCCATCGGCCGGAATTGCAGTCTTTCGTCTCCCTCCCAAGCCCTGAGTGACATGAGGTGGGGATGTTGGCTTCTTCTCTGTGTCTCCAGAGCCCAGTAGAGGGCCTGACATTCAGATTTCTGCTTTAGTATTAGCTCAGTGAATAGATTCATTCTCCAACTATCTACTGCATACAGTACCAGGAATGCAGAAGTGGGAATGAATCCTCAGAACAGAGCTAGAAAATCAAATCACAGGAAATTTAAAGCCACTTTCACTCCACGAAGAATTCTTGTGTTTGCCCATAAATCCAGGACCATAATTGGCAAACACGCATTGATCATACTGCTCCCCTGACATGCGGTAGGCACCTTATATATATGTTCTCTTGGTTAAGCCTCACAACTTTGCTATGATCCTGGTTTTAGGGATGAGGAAATTGATTCCTATAGCCTACCCATAGGAATGTCGAAATGTAGAACGGTGGCCCTGCCCACAAAAAGGCAGCGTATGCTTAGGAAGACGGACAGCTTTGTGGAAAGGGGAATGGGAGCGCTAGGCAGCCCACAAGGGGTGTGATGCAGGAAGCGGCTTGAGCTGAACAGCAGTTACAATTCGGGCATCCCAGAAGGGAGGTGGCAAGACCAGGGAGACATGTGGATTCCATGACACAGGGGCAACCATGGGAGGTGCATGCACTGATTTGGTGGGGACAGAAAGCTTCAGTGAGGGAAGTGGGGCAGGGGGTGGTTTGCAAGACTGGAGCATTAACCCCATGGCGGAGGCATTGGGATCCTGGCCAAGGTTTGACTTCAAGTGGCACCTGAAGGTAGGGGAGAGTCACATAGGGGAGGCAGTGCTTTAGGAAGATTGCTATGAAAAGGGGGAGGAGGGAGGGTTGGAGCACAGGGGCTGCAGGAAGGAAGAATTGTTGGAAGGTAGATGGCAGAGCTGGGGCACAGGACAGTCATGCAGAGATAAAAGTGACAGCAAAAGGAGGTGGCAGAGGCAGGTTCTGGGTGGGAACGACTCAGGGATGGATTGACTACAGGAAGGTGTGGGGCCCTTTGCTTGCTACCCCTTCCTCAGACCCTCACACAGGGCACGCCATCCAGAGTCCCTGGAGAAGAGGTGTGGGACACTTGGCCCTCAAGCAGACCACTGCTGAGCTTGGAGCTCTGATTCTGCCCTCCTCATCCCCAGAGTCACAGTCTGTAGGCCTGATCTCAGCTACTTCCTCGTGATCTCAGCTACTTCCTCGCTTAGGCAAAAGGAGGGAGTGCTTATTCTCTGAGCCTTTAGCTAGAGGGCCTGAGAAATATCGTGAAATAGTGCCAACCTTACATCAGGAGAGAATGACATTCTTTAGCAAGTGAGGACAGCCAGCCCCATTATTTTCCAACTTTCCAGAACCTTCTGGCACACAATCTTCAAGACAGAAGGTGGAGAGAAAGGCTGTTATCGAGGTAGGGATAGGGCGTGACTTGACCTGGCTGGGAAGATAGACAGGACCTGGGGAGTGGCCTGACCTGACGTCAGCCTGGGGTGTGACAATCCAATCGGCCCTCTTCTCGCAGGATGGAGAAACTCGCAGGAGAACAGAATCCTGTTAAATGGGAACGACCCCACAAGCTTGCTCTCTTGTTCTCTTACCCCACCCTTTGCCCCCTGCTCCCTAACCCATGCTCTATCTTTAGCTCCCTAGCCTCCCACTCCTTTTCAGATCCCTAACTGTGGTGAAGCCTATTTCATTCACCTGGCAAAACCAGCCTCCCTTTTGTTACTTAAATAAACTTCCTGAAGCCCTAAATTAGCTCCTGCAATTTATTGCCTATGCGAATAAAGAACCTGGAAAAACCCCCTCCAATATAGAAATACCCCTTGCCCTATAACATTATGAAATAAGATTTGAGAGTCAGTGAGTCTGGATGGTCCTTACGGGGTTCCTGGGTGGAGCTGGTAAGACAGAGAATCTGGAGCCAGAGTGCCTGGTTTTATGCTGAGGCTCTGCTGCTCATCGTAACCTCACAGTCTCCTCCACAGTGAGAGAAGAGGAAACACAGTACCTGTCTCAGAGGATTATTGTGCAGATTTAGAGTTCTAGGAAGAATACCTGAGACAGAGTGAAGATTCAGTAAGTGTTATCTGTGATTACTGTTGTGTAATGTGATTCAAACAGGACTAAAATAAGATGCAAAGAAGCCCTGGTCCCAGACACCAAGGAATCTCTTTCAGGAAACATTACAAAAATCAGGCTTAGCCCATCCCGCCCTTTCTGGTCTCAGCAAGGTTCTGCTTTTGTCTCTGGGAAACTGCACACACATGTGCATATACATACACATGTGTGCACACACACAGCTGCCATCTAGGTGGTGTTGGAACCAGCTGACACAGGTCGTGGCAAGATTCCAGGCGTATCCTCTTTGCAGCATTTGGAGAACTGCTGACCTTCCTGGGGAGCAGGAACGGCCCTTGGCTTCCACCCGACCTGTGTCCCACTTACTTCTAAGGGGCTGGCCAAAATTAGTTGTCTGGAAGTGCACAGTGGAGCAGTGGGTTTCGCTTTGGAGGTCTAATGCAGCCAGGGGAGTCTGCATCCTCTGAGTCGGGTGGGCATTCTAAGCCCAGATTGCACCTGTCTGCACAGGCAGCAGAGGGGCCTGAGGACATAGACCAGTGAGGGGGACCTGCGGCACTGTGCCACAGTGGGCTGTTTGTATCAGTGCCATCACTGATGCTAGACCAACAGCCAGTGATTAGAAAAACCATTCCTACTCATTCATGAGTGTCAGCGGCACTAAAAACAGAGTTGAGTCTGCTGGTCCCAGAACAAAGAATAGGAGCTGTCTTGTCTTCTGTGTTAGTGTTTATATTGTCGGCTGAGGACAGCAGCAAAGGCATATCACAATTTAATAGAACAAACTTCTGAACTGTACTTTCAGGTGCCAGTTGGTAAATTAGTGCAGTTGGATCCATGGAGCTGGGGGAGAAGGAGACGATAAGGGAGATTTCCTTAGAGCTAACTTTTACAATTTAAAGAGCTATTGATTGTTCTGAGATTGTGGCCTTTTCTGGTATTTAAACATCCTTTCTTTTATGAAATTATGATGGGATTTTTAAAAACATTCTTTTCTTAAAAAAAAGTTATAAAGCTAACAATGGTTTCTATAACATTTTGGTTTTATTCATGCAAAAGAATCCAATTCTTAGAGACCATTGTCTGACACTGAAGTTGACATTTTAAATTGAATAATATACAGATTAAAGTTCAATAGTCACTTTAGGACAACGATGTCCAACAGAAATAAGTGTGAGCTTCATATGTCACTTAAAATTTTCTAGGAATCATGTAAAAAAAGTAAAAGAAACAAAAAAGTAAAAGAAGCAAGCAAGTAAAATTAAATTTAGTAATATATTTTATTTATTCTGACATATCTGAATTTTATCATTTCACCATGTAGTCAGTGCAAAAACAAACTAGTGAAATATTTTACATTCCTTGTCATAGTAAGTATATGAAATCTTGTCCATATTTTACACTTCCAGTATATCTCCATTAAGTCTGGACATATTGCAAATACTCAGTAGCAGCCTGTGGCCGGTGGCTGCTGTGTGGGGGTACACATCCAGAAGAGCATCTGAGCTATGGTCAAATGGGATTCAGCTCTCCTGACTCGGGTCGGGAAGCATTGCTCATTTTTCCTGGGACTTTGGTAAAGAAAAAAAAAATCTAGACTTTTAAACTTAGCTGAATATTTCCAGAGTGACAGAAATCAAAAGTACTCCATAGACACCAAACACAACCTCAAATATTCTCCCAGAGCAACCTCAGTTCTGGTTCACTGTGCACCCCACCATTCCTCCATACTCCAGCTTTGGAGCTCTTCTTTGGCTCTACTTACTTGTTTGATCTCTTTTTACGGTGTTCCTGACCTTGACCTTTGCTGTCTGCAGCTCCCTTGTGCTCATGTTACCCATACTTTAGCCAAGTCTTTTTCTCTTCTGTCTTTGGCCTCACGGAGGCCTCACCTGCTTCTGCCCCATTTATCTTCCCACTCATTCTTCAGACATTTGTCGTATGTCTTCTATGTTTAGTCACCAGGCTGGACATTAGGGTTAGATCTGTAAATAAGTTTTTGCTGTCATTGTAGCAACAGTCAGTGGAGAAGATGGGGAAGTAATTTCACAGAGGTTAGTGATACAGTGCGGGGATGGGGTGCATTGGAAAGGCCTCGGGAGATCAAGAAATGTTCCCCAGGGGAAGTAACTTCCAGGCCACGAACAGAAGAGGAAAAGAGAACTAGGCTTTAGAGAGTGTATTGCAGACTGTGTTAGCGAACTCTTCATCACTGTGACCAAAATACCTGACACGCACAGTTTAAAGGAGAAAAGCTTTATTTTGGCTCATGATTTCAGAGGTTTTAGTCCATGGTTCGTTAGCTGGATCCAAGGCAGAAAGGGCATGACATGAGAAGGCTGCCCAACTCATGGCAGCCAAGCATCAGAGAGCAGGGAAGAGCCCAAGAGGAAAGGGTCAGGGACCAGATATCATCTCCGGACTGACGGCTCACCCAGACCCACCCAGGAGGGTGCGTTACTAATTTACTAAGTGACTCTCAATCCAATCAAGCTGAAAATTGAGATTAGCCATCACAGAGACACATGGGAAAAGGATGATGCCTACAGAAGTCCAGAGGAGATAAAGAGCAAGTCAAGCAGAATGTAACTGGGGCTTAGCGGTATGGCAGGCAGGGGTAGAAGGACCATTCAATCCAGGCCATGATTTGGAGTCTCAGCATTGTTTCGTGAGCAGTTAGGCAGCATTGAAAGGTATAAAAGATGGAGTTTTAGAAAAATCATCTAGCTACAGTGCACAGGATAGATCAGACAGAGATAAACCTAGTTAGGAAGTTGCTGCAATTATTTAGAAAACACATGATAAGAGTGCAGAGAAACAGCCAGAAGGAGAGAGAAGAGGAATTGACCAGGCTAGGTTTAAGTAGACTGGGCGCTGGGAAGAGAGTAGTAGGGTTAGAGAACATCTCTTGGGCTTGGGCACATGGTAGATGGTGAGCTGGGGAGCCCAGATGGTCAGCAGTCTCGGCCCAGGTATGGGAGGCAGAAGATGGGTTGAAGAAATCGTTCATGGGGACATTCAGGAGAAAATGCTCATCAGGATGCAGGCCAGGGCTGGGGTCATTGGGAAACGATGGGAAACTGAAGCTTTGGAGACAAGTGAGATGATCAGAGAGAGGAAGGATTGAGAGGAGGAGGGCCTAGGAAACAGTGTGGGAACAGCAGAATTTAAGATGAGGGAAGGTGAAGGAAAGCCAAAATGAAAGAGCCTAAGAAGACGCTTGCTGTGCTAGATTATCTCATCAAGGCCAAGGTCAAAGAATGAGCTAAGGACTTAATAAAATGTGAGGCCTTCAATGGGAAAAGAAGGTTGCAAAGTTCCCATTAGATTTAGATTTAGCAACAGAGAGAAGCAACAGAGTCCTTGATTGGAATATTGTGGCAGGCAGAGGGCATGTGAATGCAGAGATGGCTCATAATGCTGTGGGGACTGGGCCTGGAAACTCGGGCCTATGTGACGGGCCTGGCCTCTTTGTGCTGCTTGATGGGGCTTGCCAAGCCTGAGTGCCTTAGGGAAACTGAGCAAGTTCAGTTGCCAAGAACAGGGAGAGCTTAGCTCTGCTACTAGAGGGTGGCCTTGAGAAAGTCAGTTCAGTATTCTGGGCCCATTTCCTCATGTGTAAAAAAGGAAGCAATTGGAGCCCATGTTTTCTAAACCTAAATCCCGTGAAGTTCTGTTTGGTAGACTATGTATTATGTTTTATTGAATGTATAGCTAAGGAAGTATTTGCATTCCTATTCAGTGTGAGGGATTATGTGCTAGGAAAAAGGAAAAAGGTTTGGGGAGAAGGATGCGGCAGGTTTTGGGGCAGAAGTTTGGTAAATAGGCTAGCAGAACTCTTAGAACCTTTAATGAGTTCGTATGTACCAGTGAATTACCCAGAAAAGGGTGGTAATCCAATATCTAGTATTTCTCATTTGCCAAACTTACTTGACCCTGGTCTACTTTATTTGCCAAGTATGTGGACATTTCCAGTAAGTGCTGTCTAGCCACCCTCAGTAGAGGGGCCGCTTAACTAGGTGACTTTCATGGTCCTTTGTAGTCCATTGCAGCAACCTACGACTTTGAAGCAGGGAGAGGAGAGTCGTCAAACTGATAGCAGTCCAAACATAGAGACAGATATTGAATTTTTAAGGGAGTCTGGACAATATGGTCTCATATCATAGTGTCCCCCTTTCCTAGTCCCACCTTGTCAGGACAGAACCCACGGGGCACTTTTACATTGCCAAGAGAAAGGACACACTGAACTGATTTCTGGGATCATCATTTGGATCTACAGCTTGCAACTAATCAGACCGTGGAAGTGCCCTAGAAGTGTCAAGTTTTTGTTTTGTTTTGTTTTGTTTTTCTTAAAAATCCAATGTTACTGGATGTAAGCAGCTAAAAAAATCCAGGAAGAGTCCTCCAAGGAGCAAGAAGTGAACCACGGACCCTGAACTGGCTTGTTTGAGAGAGACTCAGCCAAGAACACGTTGGTGGTTAGGTGCAAGGGAATGCATATGTTGGCCTCAACAGGCCCACACTGAGACCAGGTGTCCTATCCACAGCTTTGTGCTTGGAAAAGGGAGGAAGGTCTGTAATAGCTCTGAGGACGATCTTTCTTAAAGGGCTTCTGTAAGATAAGTTATCCCTAAAGCACTAGGACATCCATTGTGTGAAAAAAAATAACTTCCTTCCTGTGCATGTGGAAGGGTCCTAATCAGGTACCATTCTTGGGAGAAGTGAGAAAGTAGTTACTCAAGTAGTGACTTCCCTCTGGATTAGGAGCTCCAGGCACCCCTGACTAGCATCATCTTGTGCATGGAGGCCAGCAGAGCATAGATAAAGGGTCCCATGGGGGCTCTGGGACCACAGTGTCATGGAGAGGAGGGGATTAGGGATTCAGAACTAGTGGCATGACCCTTCTTCTTCGTATAGTACCAAGGGATTTGCCTTTCACCCAGGGCAGTGAGAAACCCTGCTGGACATATTTTAGGTACCTAAGTGCTTGTCTTTTTCATTTACTGGTATATAAGCAAGTTATCCTAAAACTTAGTAGTTTAAAACAACATTTATCATCTGATAGCCTCTGTGGGTCAGGAACCCTGGCGTGGCATAGGTGAGTTCTCTGCTTCAGGGTACTTCCTATCAAGGGGTCCTTTGGAGCCGTAGTCATTTGGACTGACCAGAGGAAGATCCTGTTCCAAGCTCACTCATGTGGCTGTCGGCGTGATTTGGTTCCTTGAATGGGAGTGGGAGGCTTTCCAACATGGCAGCTTGCTTCACCGAAACATACAAGCCAGTCTTGTGTAATCTAATCACAAACATGACACTCTGGGAGCCTGAGGCAGGAAAATCACAAGTTCAAATCCAGCCTGGGCAACTTAGTGACTTAGTAAGATCCTGTTTCAAAATTTAAAAAAAATTTAAAAGGCTGGGATATAGTTCAATGTGTAGGCCCTGGGTTCCATCTCCAGTACCATCCTGCATGCAAGTGATATCCTATCACATTAGCCATATTCTGTTTCTTAAAAGCAAGTCATCAGGTTCATCCCACACTCAAGCGAAGGGTTTATACAAGGAGGTAAGAAGTACAAGCCATTTTGGAGCTGTCCACCACAGTGCCCAGCTAAACTCCTAAGCAGTTCACTTCTGCTGTAGCCTGCTCATTACCTTCTGAGTGTATTGGAGTTTAATAATATGCCAAACAATTAAAATGTGGCATTGTAGTGGGAAAGCAAGTCTCAATATTACTTTAAATATCTTTTAGGAGACAGGAGTTGTATAACACAAGTGAGAGCAGGTGGTTGTTGAGGCAAGAAGTAGGCGCAGTATATGTTTATGTGGATGAACAAATTAATCTGCATGTGAAATCCCAGTGAAATTGACATGAAATAAAAATTTCATGCCTTCCAGGGTATCAGTGTTGCCCATGAAATGAGATTACAAGGAATTTCTGATTTTACAGTCGTCATACTTTTTATACTGCTTGAGTTTTTCTCTTCTAAAGAGTTGGGTTCGTGTGAACCTAGGGGTCAGCCACAGAGTTGGTACTTTATGTTTTTTTTCATATTCCTTTTCCTTCTAGCTGAGAGTAGGTGTCCTCACATAAGAACAGAGCCCGGGATGAATTAGATGTTCTCAGCTCCAAAAATGAAATCTGTGATTCTGAAAGCCAGTAGCAAGTTCACTGTCCTCTGTCCTGGTAAACCAAGAACTGAGCCAAGAGCTCCCCCTGCAACTCCTTTTTCACACAAATCAGCATTGAGCATCAAGTTGGGTACTTCTAAAGAAGCAGGAGGGGAGGAGATGGCAGAGTTGTCTGTGAGGCTTCTTCTAAGCTAGAGCACATAACAAAGAGAGTGGTAGAGTCCGAGGAGGGACGGGAATCCAGTGCTACTACCTGGGGGACAGAGCACTGTCTCTCCTGGGTGTCTCAGCCTGTGTTTCCCTTTGCCTTCCTGGCTGTGGGGTTTAGGGAAACAGAGCATGTGGAGAAGATAGCTTATCTACGTCCTCAGCCTGGGTTTGGCCTTTGTAGTGTGTGCTGGGAGTGCAGGAGTTGGAAGGAAATCCTACTTTCTGTTTAGGAAGAGACATTCAGGAACTTCCCCAGCCAGTTGCCTCAGGCACATCTTCCCTGTCTGTAGGCTCCAGTGGGGCAGTGTGGGGGAGCCCCTGTTAGGATGTCCCCTCAGTGTCTCAGCCAGCAGTTTCCCCAGCTTCCTGTCACCACTCAAGAGTGGCAGCCTTGAGTGTCCTTTCCTTCTGGGCATGTTATTGTTTGTGCCTAGATGTCCCCCCAAAGCCTCACATGGTAAGAGGTAGCTGGATCTAGAGTGCGTGATGCTGGGATTAAGGGCGTGTGATTACTAAATCCGTCCACTGATTGGTTTAGCACCGCCCTAATCCCACCAGCCTGGATAGGATATAAAGCACAGGAAGAAGCTGGTTAGCCCCCTTGCTTACCTACTTGCTTACCTTGCTGCTTTCTGCCTGTCGGCCATGCCACCCCACCTTGGATCCAGTTGATTGTGGACTGAAACCTCTACAAACCGTGAGCTAAATAAGCCTTTCTTCCCCTAACTTTGGGTGTCGGGTATTTTGTCTCAGCAGGGAGAGAAAAGTAACTAAGCCAGGGCTGGTACTTGCAACTGCTGGTTTCTAGAACTCAGTAGAAACTGCTACTCTGAGGAGTGATTTGAGAGTGGGCCAGTTGGTACCCAGTACACAGGAGCACAGAGTGGACCTGAGTAACAGGTGGGACAGGGCTCACATGAGGGTATTACAGTGTGGGATGCTAATCCTGCAGTCCAGCCGGCCTGGCCTCCAGTCTCCTTCACTAGCTGCAGGGAGTCACTTAGTCTCTCTGGGCCTCAGTCTCCTCAGCAGTGAATCTGTAAAGCAGTAGCCACCTCACAGGACTCTTGTGAGCATTAAATATGCTAGGAGCTCTGTACAGTGCCTGGCAGTAAGGCTTCCACGAGTGGGAGTCTAAACACATTCCGTGAGGTGGATGTAGTCATCACCATAAACCAGGGGAGTCACTGCAAAGCTCTCATGCATAGCAATACCATACAGTGAGAGGAGGCCACGTGTCCCACAGCCAGGCGCCCAGGGCTCCAGCCCCAGCCCCAGCCCCGGCCAGTAAGCTGTGGGACCCGCAGGAGCCACTACCGCTCGTTGACAAAGTGGAGGTGATCCTGATAATCATCTTCTCCTTTACAGGCTGCTGTAGTATTTTAGGAGCTTGGGGAATAAAATAAAAGGCATTGTGCACAGAATCATGGCAACAATGACCACGATGGCCGCTGAGCTTTCGAGTGTACTGCAGTTGCCACGTATCAGGGTGCAGGGAGTGAGCGGGAGATGGCAAATGTGGGGAGAAGAGAGAAGGACTCGCTCCTCCCCAAGCTTTGAGGTTGGCTTCTCAGATACCATGCTAGAAGCATCTTGGGCCAGTGAGTGACCCTGGACACCCCAGAGGTTGAGCGTCCAGGAGGTCCCTTGAGCCCCACCTTGGGGAAATGAAGCCATTGTTGTGTCTTTCTTGAGAAAAGAAAAGAACACAGAACTGGGAGTGTGCTATTCAGGAGCTGCTGTTTCCCTGTATAGCAAATACCCCACCTTCCTCCTGGCTTCAGGAGGCCAACACAGCGTTCCTCCCCCACGCCACACTTTCTGCTCACAGCTCTTCTCTCCGGTAAGACCCCTGGATCTTTAATAAATTATCAACATGCTTTCTCTCCATCTGCTGGCGCCAGACCTCACCATCGGCCACCTTCTCCGGTGCCCCTGTGCCCCTGAGAGATCTTGCTGTTTGATTAATCTTTTAGGTCTTCCCACAGAAAGCCCACTGTCTGGGCTGACTCTCCTCATGGCGTCTGGCTTTAAGCCTGTTTCTCATCCTCAGGGCCTCATTTCTAGTCCCCTGCTCACCCCCGAGCAGGCTGCAGGCCAGGCCTTGGATGGCAGGTGGTGGTGACTTGGGCATGGGGCTCAGAGACCAGTAGGTCCTGCCAGCACAGCACCTCAGACTCCTTGCCTTGGACCCCTCGCTGTACTTATCCACCAGATGCGTGACCTTGAGTGAGTTTTGAGCCTCAGTTTCCCTCATCTGCAGAAGGGAGTTTCTCATAGGCTATTGTGAGGGTCGAGTGAGACAAAAGGGTCAGCTGCGGCAGGGGCAGGAGGACAGTCCCTTGAAGTCCTTTGAGGCCTGGGCCTTCTGGGGAAGCTCTTGGCTCCAGATAGGGCCCGCATCCTTTCCTCAGTAGGCACAGGAGGCTGCAGGGCTCCAGGCCCAGGAGCAGACCACCCAGCCTCCAGATGATTCCTCTGTGTCACCAGTTCTGCCCAGGTAAAGGAGTTGACTGGGTCATCTCCAAGGTCCCTTCCTTCTCTACCCTGTGACTGCGAGCCTAGTAAATCAGTGCAGTGCGTTGCATGGAGCCAGCTCAGCTGCTTTCTAGATGTGATTCTAATTCCAGCTCCCTTCCCCTCAGCGCCAGGTGCTTTGCCTGCATTATCTGCAGTCTTCACAGCAAGCCTGGGAGGGAGGGATTTGTCCGCATTTTACAAGTGACAGCACTGAGGCTCAAAGAAGGTAAATGTCAGCCCAAGGGCGCACTGTCTGTTCTGTACAGATCTAGATTCAAATCCAAGCATCAGACCAGGTTCCTTTCACTAACATTGATGCTCCCTCTGCCTCTTGTCACTCCGTACCCGCTGTTGGGACAAGGCAGAGCCACTTGCCAGAAATGCCTCTCTAGCACCCAAAGGCTCTAGCTCTACCCCCTAAAGGCCCTAGCTCTACCCAACAGGCAATAACTGATTTGGAC
Organism: Hystrix cristata; assembly: GCA_004026905.1. Lineage (NCBI taxonomy): Eukaryota > Metazoa > Chordata > Mammalia > Rodentia > Hystricidae > Hystrix > Hystrix cristata. The sequence goes on along the minus strand of PVJO010002834.1, from coordinate 61,942 downwards.
TGATGCTAGAAATAATATCAGTTTCTATTTGTCAGGCATCTATTTTTGCCTAACATGTTCATAATCTAGAGAAAATATCTGCAACTTAGAAATTATCTCCATGTTCTAGTGGAGAACCTGAAACTGATACATACTAAAGTCACAGGTAACACGGTGCTGCATACAGTAGAGTCTCCCTGCAAAATGGAATTTGCAACGTTCTGTTCAAATTTCCCACTTCCTGAGTGTTGACTGTGATCAGAGCTCCTGATTGTTGAGGCTGTGAGACCTTTAGGAGGAAAGGCTTGGGCCAACCCATTTCAAAGATGAGCCTGGAGAGGTGGATGATTCACTTTAAGTCCTGTGCTGGTGAACAGTGTCCAGAGCACCGGGCCAGGAGACTGCAAACCACTATAACCCAGTGTCTGTCTGTCCATCCATGCTCCACCTGTGAGATCCTGTGCTGCCTCCACGAGCCTTCCTTGCCACCTGGGCAGAATCGCACCCCCTGCCCCACTGTGTGTGCACACTTCTGTGTCACTGAGCATCAGTACACCTGCATCCCCAGCTGGCATCTTCAAGACATGAAGAGTGCCCCCTTTTCCCAGAAGCTCTCTGAGCAAATGACAGCCTCCAATACCACTGTCCCTCCCCACCTTTCCCTGGGCAACTTACATCACGGAAGCTGGAACTCGGGCACACTGCCTCCAGCGTGGGGAAGGGGCACCAGCTCCGAGGCAGTGGTCAGTGCAGGGGCCACAGCAGCCAGCAGCAGCTTAAGGCTCAGCCACCGGATGTGTCCCAGTCCTGGCAGTGGAGACCTCCCCAGTCTCTCTGCTCATGGTCTCCCCTTGTCTCTGAGGGAACCCAGGGGTCTCCACTAAGCTCCCTGACTTATTACCTCCCCTTTTAGAGGTGAGCGATTACCCCAGCCTCTCCTTGACATGAGGCTTCTTCATCTTGGAACTGAGCATGCTCACTTTGTCCTCCCCCACCAAGCCCCAGTATGACCTCATGAACCCCACAGCCTTTCAGTCAAGCTCCCCTAGTCCCCAGTCCCACCTCCCCTGACCCTCCCCACTGCTACCAACAGCATCCGGGCTGCATCAAAAGATAGGCAGGTCCAAGGCTTCTTCTCACTGGGGGCTGTTTCCAGGCATTTTCCATTCCTTTTTATAATAGTTTCTAATATATAACAAATCACCCCAGATTAAATATAATGCCTTAAAACAACAAAAGTCAGGGATCCTCTTCATGGTGTTCGTGGGTCTGGAACTTTGAGCATCTTGGCTGGGTGGTGCCAGCTTAGAGTCCCTCATTGGTGCAGTCAGAATGCGATAGCTGCTGTCATCTGATGGCTTGGCTAGGGTGAGTGGACCCACTTCCGAGGTGGCTCATTCATATGGCCGGCTAGTTGGTGTGGATGTGAGCGGGTGGCTTTGGCGTTTCTCCACGAAGCCTCTCTAGCTGGACCGCTGAGTGTCTTCCCAGCATGACAGCTGGCTTCCCTCCACATGGCCAAGGCGGGGGCTGCAGAGCTTTTTTGATTTAACCTTGGAAGTCACACTGTCGCTTTCGCCATATCCTATTGGTCATAGGCACTGCCCCGAGTCAGGGAGAGGTGACCACGAAAGGGCATGAAGACCAGAAGATGACTGTCATGAGAAGCCACCAGGAGGCTGGCTGTTGCACCTTTTAGAACCACAGAAGGCTGAGTCTTCAGCATTGCCAGACCTTGTCTCTCCCTTTTCCATACATGGGCATCTGGTGTGCCTACATCCTGTGCTAGGGATGTAGAGCTGGGCAAAGCCTTGCGTCCTTCCTGGAGGAGCTCATAGTCAAGATCTAGAGGGAGTCTTATCACAGGAAGTCCTAGCAAAGAGAAACTTTCAGGATTATGGAAGCACAAAGGTTATTACCTATCAGGGGAGTATGGAGTGCTTTCACAGCAGAAGGGATTTTGCTTTGTGTCTTGGAGGATGAATAGGAAAAGGGAGGTTATTGCCCCATACGCTATGAGCAGTGGCAGAGAGTTATGGCAAGATCTGAGATTGTGATTATGAAAGGTCTCAAAAGCTGTGATCAGGAGGTGGACTTTATACATCAGGAGTCACTGGAGGGCTTCAAGCTAAAGGAGAGCCTGGCAGAGCTATGTGGTGGACAGAACAGGACTGGCAGGAAGACTGGAAAGGAGGCTGCTGCCATGGTGGAAAAACCGCCTGCGCTGAAGCCATGGGGACAGGGCAGTGTGGTCTCGGGAGCTGGAGCTGACAGGAAGTGACTGGAAGGGTGGGGAGGCCTGCAGGCTATGACTTCCCTTTCCCCTCACCTCTCTTCCCCAGGGGCCTCCTTCCCTAACTCCTGCTTCTTCTAAGCCTCTCTGATTCTGCATGTGCCAGCCCCGCTGTCTCTGCACCATCGCAAGCCTGCTGTGTTTGCTTCCGCTGGACAAAGCGTTCAGAGCATCAGGGTGGCCACAGAGTGCCAGGCCCCTTGACTGGGGATCTTGAGTATTTTAGGCCACAGACTTCTCTGAGGATCTAGTGAAACTGTGAACCATCTTCCCAGGAAAAAGGAAATGCATGTTCGACAAATAGTTCACAAACGATTTTGTAGGGCTCAGTCCCCTGGAAGCCCACCTCTGCCCCAATTAAAAGCCTGGGAAGAGATGGGAAAATGAGAGCTAATGTCCGACTCCCGAACATCTGTTATTTACTTCCTCTTCTACTCCTCCCACCCCCCCCATCATCGGGCAACCCCTGAAACGGCGAGAAGCAGGAGACAGAGTTCGCCTAGTGATGGCCCTTGGTGGCACCAGCCTCACTTGGCAGGTTTATTTCCATTATTATAGTAATTTTCGGGCTGCAGGCTACAATTTGCACTTGCAGTGAGGTATTAAATTGAAATTACCCCAGATGTAATTATCGTACAGAATAATCCCAGACACATGGAGGTGAATGCTTTCTTGAGCCCGGGCTTTATCACCTACACCAAGGTTTTAGGACTCCACCTCTTTAAACAGCCAGACTTAAGTGTGCGGCAGGGCTGGGGGTCAGTGTAGTATGGTGGGCTAGACCTGGTGTCTAGAACTCTACATGATGAAGCTTCTAGTGAGTGGCACAAACAGGAGGTTCTAGAAGGCCACAGACTTGGGGATGGAGCCCAAGACTTGGAGTTGGCCTTATGTAGTTATTAGAAACCTCCAGGTACTAACTGAGACACACACCAAGTATGACACTTCATTTTTTTCCTCTGAACTTAGTTTAGATTGGTTTCAAGCTGAAGTTTCCTAAAGGTGGCAAAGACTCAGCTTCAGTCATTCTTGGACCTCTCTGGCCCCACTTCTGGCCAGGGAGGCCCCACAGGTGCCAGGCATCTGTCCATACTGGTGACTGTCCTGATGACCATTTTCTCAGCTCTGTAGATCTGCTTTACCCCTAGAGGCTCACTCATCTTCCACCTTCCTTCCCAGATGCACGCTGCTGGTGTATCACACAGACCTTCCGCCCACCAGCATCATCATCACCTTCCACAACGAGGCGCGCTCCACCTTGCTCAGAACCATCCGCAGGTAAGGCGCCTGCCCTGCCTGTGGGCCGACACCGGGCCAGCACTTGGTGATGGTCTGTGCCCACTGGGGTCTGGGGTGTCATAAGGATACCAGGTGCTTCTGAGTATGTGCTAGGAACTAGTCTACACACCTTGTGTGTCTACTCGGTCACTCCTCACATTCCAGTGAGAGAAGCCACCATCCCCTTTACAGGGAGAAACAGAGAGGTCCATGGCATTAGTACCTTGCAGAAGTTTACAGAGATTGGTCCCAGAGCCCTAGCCCTTTACCTTGTGTTAGACCACCTTGAGAACATGTGTTCCTGTTTTCATAAATGACAGAGGCCTGGAGAGGTTGAGTAAATGCTCCACCCCCAGCATCAGGTCGTCCGTGGGCTGCCCCTTCCTGTACCCTGCCTCTCTGTGGCCTCCCGTCTTCCATGGGTTCCAGCTCTGTTCCCCTCGGACCAGTCTGACCACCTTTGGCATCCAGTCTGCACCATGCATGACCTGTAGATGCCTGGTGAATGCTTCTTGTGCACAAGTCCCTTTGCCAGTCCTGGAAGAACTGCTCCCAGGGTACAGAATTGGCACCCAGAAGAGACATGTTCTGAATTCCTGCTTCGGGTTCTCAGAGCTCCCTGGCAGTTTTAGCTGCCTCTTCCCCATGCCATGGTTTCCTGATGCCTGAAGGGAAGTGTGTTCTGCAGTGGGCTCATCCTAATGGGGGCTACCAGATCTTCAGCTCCACCTGTCACTAAGTGATGAATGTGCACCGTACAGGGTCAGCGTGTCCCTTGGACAGCACAAGAGGACCTGCCCAGGCACACAAGGGGTCAACTCTATCTGCTGCTCAGATGTCCTTTGTACTTGTCCCTCTGGCTGCCTTCCACCAGCCACTGGCCCTGTCCTGGCTTCCACACTCACTCCACAAGCCGCCTGATTCAAATTTGATTTCCCAGCACCATTTATTAAAAAGGCTATCTTTCTTCCAGTGAGGGTATTTGGCTCCTTTGTCGAAGATGAGGTATTTGAGCATGTTTGGAATTATTTCCGCATCTTCTAGCCTGTTCCATCGATCCTTAGGTCTGTCTTCGTGCCAATACCATGCTGTTTTTATCACAGAAACTTTATAATATAATTTCAAGTCAGGGGCTGTGATGCCCCCTGCCTTATTCCTGTTACCCTGAATTGTTTTTGCTATTCTTGGTCTCTTCTGGTTCCAGATAAATTTCATGATTGCCTTTTCTAATTCTGTGAAGTATACGTATATAATGTACCAATACATGTTCTTGGTAAAACCAAAAATTTACAAAAAAAATTTGATTTCCCAACAGGGCAACAGCTCTTGGCAAGAAAATGTGCCAGGTCACTGTCAGGCATCACTGTGAGTCTCACTGTCAGTTAATAAAGACTTGCTGACTTGTAAACTGGTCTAGGTATATAAGGGTGCAGTGGATAAGGGGCTCCCTGATTTAGCTGGGTTTCCTCTGACTAGGGGAGAATGGCGTTTCTGGGCCTCCTGGGCTGAGCAGAGGCACAGTGGAGCTGAGATGGCTGATTCTAAAGTGCCAGCCTGGGCCCTGCCACCATCATCCTCTGCTGGGCACTGGAGCCCCTTTATGGACAAACCTGTGGCACCCTCTGGTGACTGTGGGACAGGTGTGTCCGGGCATGTTTGCCAGATGTTGCCTTGAGGACGTTATTAGCACCCCACAGAGGCTCCTGCTTTCCACATTGAACTCTCCTGCACTTCACAGAGTTTTTTGGTGCCAAGAACATGCACGCCCAATGTACACACACACGCATGCACATACACACACACCAAGTGCTTCTTCTGGGCCTTTCTCTGCACGTCCCTGTTCTAGCCTTTTTCCCTGTCAATGCCTTTTTCCCGGTGTGATATTCAGTGAGCTCTGCCAGGGCAGGACTCTTATTCATCTCTTAGTTTCTTTCCCTGTGGCTCTGTTTGCTGATCAAGGAAGTGGGAATACTGATCCTACTTAGCACATAGATTTGCTGTGGGGTAATTCAGCTAGAAGATTGAGAACCATGACTGGCATGGAGTAAATATTTGACCAGCATTAGCCATCTTTCTGTAGCTACACAGCTAGTGAGCACTCAGAAGAGGCTGCAGGGCACTAAAAGGGTACTGTGCTTAGGGTCAGCAGATCTGCATCAGGTTCCAACCCTGCCCCCTCCTAGCTGTGTGACCTTGGCAGGTTATTAACCACATGTATAACATTTCCCACAATAAACTTTCCTCTCAGAAATGTCTTGGACATTTTGGGTATGTTATACTTTAACACTGGGGTGGGGGCTCTCAGGCCCCCAACACTGTGTTTTATCTTCTCTGGCGTACATTAACTGCTGTCCAGACTTCCTCTTCAGCTCTGAGAGTTTTCTCTTTCTTCTTGATGCTCTTGTATCTTTTTATAACAGTAACAGTGGTACTGGAAAATAATAGATTTAATATATTAATGCATCCTGAACTCTATGGTCTACAGAACCCTTCCTGCTTCCATCCAAGCTTTGCTGAGCCTGGGATGGTGCCTGTGGTAAGCAGAGGAGCCAGCCTCAGGCTTTCGGGTTTCACTGGGGCTGGGAGGGGACAGCCTCGGCTCCTTGGTCCCCCAGGGTGATGAAGTCACCCACAATGCTCTGCACCCTGCACTCAAGGACATAGTTTAGGTCCCATCAGCACCCTGACAGCATCTTTGAAGTTCCAGACCACTGAACTGAAAGCCATGGACTGCTTTCTGCCTCCGTGGTACTTCAGATGTAAACCAAGCCCCAGGCTTGATCCAGCTGTGATGCCCACTAACAGCAGCTCAGTGGCCTGAGAACTATGTATAAACACCAGGTACTTGCACCAGCAGCAGGCTGGGTAGAGAGGAATTTTAGGAGTGGGTATAAGGAAGTTTACTTCTAGAAACTTCTGGACCTTAACATTCTGTACTTCCCTTTTGCTTCTGGTTATACAAGTAATTCACTAGCCATTTTGGGCATATGTTGGAGAGTACTTCCTAACTTGATTTTGTCATCCACGAAGGAGTATTCTATCAGGTACCATTCCACCTTAACCTGCAGAATTCTGGAGAGGTCCTCACAAGATGCTAGAGAAACTAGGGAGGACTTGGCTGCCTCTGCTCCTTGTCCCCCACCATGCCTACCCACCTCTGACCATCCTAGTCAAGGCTGCTGAGCCCCGAAGCACTATAGTTAGCTGGGGCTCTGGGGGCTAGGAACAGGAGCTCAGGCCCGGGCCAGGGCCTGATGGGGTGAATGGATGGGGTGGGGCACATAATCACAGTCTTGATTAATCAGGGACTTACTTAAGGACAAAGAAAACAAGCCCTGAAAATGGGTCATCTTGAACGGTGTCTCTGAAAGTCCTCGTGTTGATGCGAGACCCATGACTGTCATCTTCCTTTTGGGGCATCCTCCGGCCCTCTACCTCCCGTGGGGGCTCAGGAGCTTGCACAATTAATCACTTTACATCCTGACTTTTCTTGATGTTGTGTTTTGTTATGGTGTGCTGGTGGTTTTGTAGTATCCCAGTTCTAGGGGGGCACTTTCTCTGGTGAAGGTGGTTAAGAATTTGGACTTTGGGGCCAGATTAGCTCAGCTGTGCCTAAAACAGTTGTGTGTTCCTGTACAAGTTGCTCGATCTCTGTGCCTCAGTTTCCTTTTCTGCAGAACAGGGACTTCTTGTACTAACTCGGTGGTGTGATTGTGGAGAGGACTGGCACTAAATGCAGATAGATAAAGGACTGCGGGCAACGCCTGGTACAGAGGGAGCTCGTACGGGTGTGCGGCCGAGCCTCCACCCCAAAAGGCAGCAGCGTTCTAAAGCAGCATCTCTCCAGAGAAAGCAGATGCCAGAGTCTCCTGGAAGGCTTAGTAGAACATGGTTTCTTGGGCTCCGGCCCCAGAGAATCTGGCTCAGTAAGTCTAGAGCGGGGCCCAGAACTTGCATTTTGACAAGTCCCCAGACGACAGTGATGCCGCTGGCTAGGGATGGGCTTTGACCACCTGGGCTGCACATCATGCCCACAGCTGTTAGTGACTTCAGCATTTATTAGTCCGAGAGTGGCTACCATGAGCCATGCACAGTGTTATTAAGCCTCTTTGACACTTCAGAAGAAATGATCGCGCCTAGAGGCTCAGCATGACTGAAGCTCTCCTGCTGGCAAGCAGGGCTGCCCAGATGCAGTACTTGAACCCCGATCTGCCTCACTCCAGAACAACTAAACTCAGCTGTCAGTGGCCTTGGGTCTTCATTCAACTGATATTTATGGAGCGTTTGATAAAACCTGCCTGCATATAGCACTGTGGAGTTCACGAAGCAATTTCAAATACATTTCCTCATTTCATACGCACAAAAGCCCGTGAAGTAGGTCAAGTATTAATATCGCCTGCTTTTACAAGGGAAAGGTAATTACAGAAAGAAAGGGAGTCTGGGAGCGAATGGGCACCTGGTTCTAGACAGCGTGGCTAGTGGGTGGTCAGGCCACCCTGACCTGTGAGCCCACACCATGCCTCCGTGCCACCTCCTGAGGCTCCTGGTGGGAGCCCCACAGTTAGGGTGCAGCAGGCAGGAAGCAGAAGGCGCAGATGCTGTCTGCATAGATGCTACCTGTGCTGCTGCCCTTCTGCAGAGAGGTGAGCTGCTGATAGGGGACTAAGTTCCAGAACAGTCCCAGAAGACTGTGGCTCATACTGTGCGTGCTGATAAAGCGAGCGCTCATTCCCATGCTGAGCCATGTAGGAAGGAAATGGGGCAGCCCAAGCCGGGTGAGGCAGAAAAAGCCTGTGCTAGACAGGTCCTGGAGGAAAGGGGTTTACAGAGGGGCTGGTGCGGGGAGCAAGGGAGGTAGACCCCTTGCAGCAACAGGGTTTGGGTGGTGAGAATGAGGTCGGAGTGTGGAAGGAGGGCTCTGGGGGATCATCCAGGCCAGGCCAGGTCCCCGGGGCTGCACTTGACCTTTTCCTTCTCCAGCCACCCAGGTGCCCAGAGCATATGCCCATCTCAGGCCCTCCCAGCCCTGAGCCACTTTTAGGGAGACCCCACTATCATTTCAATTGCTCTGATTAGAGGAGCAAAAACAAGCCAGGTGTTACCAGGAAATGGTCTAATTAGCACTTACTGCTGATGATTCTTCTTTTTTTTTTTTTTTCCTGTTTTAAACCGTGGACATTTTTTATTCGCTAATCATCTCTCAGTTCAACCAGCGCAGAGCTGCACGAGATTTACCTTTTGATGTTCACAGACGAGAACTCTTGAATTTCAAAGAGCCGGCAGGGATTTGGGGGAATCGAATGCAGAAGCTACAGCCGTAATCAAACCTCATTAGAGGTTATTCTTCAAGCAGGTTTTTTCCTCTGTCTGCCTCCCTCTCCCTTCCCACCCTGATTAGAGAGCTGCTGGTTGGGTTTGTTGTGTTTTCTTTGGGACAATCATTGTGAGCAATCTCCTCCCATCACCCTCTGTTGGATGCTGCAGCCTTCTCCCTGTCCCTGTCCCCTTCCTCCCCACAGACGCCGACAGCGAGTTTGGGACTTTGCGTTGGGATTCCTTTCCACCTTATACTAGTTGCCATGGTGAGAATTAAAGCTTCATAAATACAGGTAGCTTCAGGCAAGGTTCCCTTCCAGGAGAGTCTGCATCCTGCATAGAAAGGGGGCTGTACCAGGAACAAGCTCGGAAGGTACCTCAGAGGAGAGATGCTCACGATGCCTCCCCAGCATCCATTCTGAACTCCCTTTCCAACATGCATGGGGTCCTGGGTGTCCTGTGATGCCTGGTGCAGTCCAGGAATGTTTTTGAGAATCTAAGAGTTTTGGGGGTGTGCAGAACTGGGATGTGGCCCTCACAGTCACCTCTGAGGCCCAGAGTTAATACAGAAACCCAGCTTTGCCCCTTCAGTAGAGATTCACAGCACAGGAGGGCATAACTAAAGTCAGTTCAATTTAAAAAAATCATTAATGGTGCACAAAATAGTAATAATTGTTACTATTTATCATCACTTAGTGCCAAATGTTACGCTAAATATCTTATATACATTTTCTCCTTTAGTTCTCTCAACAGCCCTGTGAGGTAGATACTCCTATAATTATCCCCACTTTATAGACAGGAGGCTTTGCTGCACAGGGCACTAAAGTAACTTCTCCAAGTCTACACAGCTAGTAGTGAGTAGCGGCTGGGCCACAAGCTTTTGGAGGGCAGAGCTCATTTCTCCTGTGCTCATCATTCTGTGCCCAGTGCCGAGCACATAGTAGGTGTGCACTAAATACCCCTTAAGGGACTGGTTCTGGGCCACGGCACTATGCTGGATCTTGGTGATACAGAGAGAACTTGATCAGGGTCCTACTGTGGGATGACACCATCTATAAGAGACAGGCGAGGTGCAAAACGCCACCAGAGTCGGGAAGTCATAAAAGCCATAAGAAGCTTCAGATGCAAACTGCTCAAGGGTCCCACAGGAGGAAGCAATTAATTCTCACTGACTAGACTGGAAAGCTGTTAGAGAGGAAGTGACATTTGAACTGGTTCTTGTGGGCAGTGTAGGGCCATTTCAGGCAGTCAGAAAAGAGGCTATCAGCTATGATTTAGCAGGAAGGACATGTGCAGATGCCAACTTTGGACGTGGGGTGCATGGGGATATGGGCCACCTTCAGCTGGTAGGAAGCTACATGGAGTGTGCCGAGGGTTTGGGGTATAGAGCAGGGAACTGCTGTGGAGTTCTGCCAATTTATCTGCATTAGCGAGCATCTGGAGGCTCAGTCTAGGCCTACAAGGAGGCCTGGGACTGGGAGATGCTGGAGGAGGTCAAGGCTGCTGCAGTAAACCAGACAGAAGAGGGTGAACCAGGGCAGAGGTGTGGGAGGTGAAAGTGACTTGAGTGTCGTTTATTTTCAAACAGAACCAGCCAGGCTCATTCACTAGTTTGATGTGGGGTTTAGGAGAGAAAAGATTGTTGGGGGTGATGCCTGGATTTCTGTTTGGGTGGTTTGGTGGGTGGCGTTAGCATTCACAAAGATAGAGGAGGCACAATTACATCCTACTGGCTTACTGGCGAGCAATGTGATGTGACAGGTTCTTTGGTGGCTCTGAGCCTTTACTGCATCAATACAATGATGTCTATTTAAAACTCAGGTTAATGCATATATTTTGCCACTGGAAGTCATAATGATTTCTCTTCTTTCCCTCTCACAGCGTATTAAACCGAACCCCTATGCATTTGATCCAGGAAATCATATTAGTGGATGATTTCAGCAATGACCGTAAGTAACATCGCTCACTGGCAATGTAAGAACAAATGCCTGGCCCCAACCCCTGTGTAACAGGCAGAGTAAAGCCCACTGATTTTCTGAGGATGGGAGAAAGCTGAGGTTGGTAATAGGTGGAGAAGACTGAGTGTCTGTGCCTGGGCTCAAGGAGATAAACCTTGCACTTGAGAAGCAAGGTTTCTTGGGTTCTGTGCTCTGAGTTTTTGAGGCCCTAACTAGCTAAATCTAGGAGGTTTTTCATTGGGTGGGCTGATGTGTGAGTATATGTGTGTGGGTGTGCATACATATGTATGTGCAATGTGGGCACATGTGTTTGCATGTGCTACATGCATGTGTGTGGGTGGGCACACTGTGTGTGTACAACATGTTTGTGTACATATGCCACTGTGCCCTCAACCATGTTCCTGGACATGGAAAGAGACCCCAAACCTTCAAGTGTCATTGCTGGGACCCAGAGCCCAAAAGCCATGCCCATCGCTGAAGATGCCTGCTCGTAAAGCTGCGTTAGTCTCCAGTGTGGCTGAGGCTAATGACCCTGTCCATCTCATTCCTGGGGCAGTCTGGCTGGGCCCTGTCTTCGGGATCCTGCATGGCTCATCCCTGGCCATGGCACAGTGAGCAGCTGCCTTTCCGTCTCCCAACCCAACACACCAGTCCTCACTATTTCCTACCTCCTACCTCCCTTTTTTTTTTTTTTTTGTACCGGGAATCGAACTCGGGGCCTCATGCTTGTGAGGCAAACACTCTAAGCACTGAGCTAAATCCCCAGCCCTCTCCTACCTCCCTTAGCCATCCTATCAAAGGAGCTTGGTTCCACCTATACTTATACCCCAGATTCACTTCTCCCAAGAAAAACATGCTGTGGTGTCCAGACATCTGTGTTGAGTTTGAAAGACACAATAATTGCAAAAGCATTGTTGGGATGCCAGTGTTGGTAGTACAGACACGTCCTCTGAGAGACATTGTCCCAGCAGCCTGGGTGCAGTTCAGTGCAGTCAGCCACATCCGGCCGGAACCACATCTTTCTGGTGGGGAGCAGGGGAAATGGGACAGCTCCGAGTCTCAGTAGAGTAGAGCTACTTACACCAGCCCAGATGCAGGAGGCCGCTGTGCAGACTCTGGACACTCACCCCTGTGACTCAGAACCTGAGAGAGTAACACAGAAGGGGGCCATGCACAGGGCACAGGGTACTCAGATCTGGACGCCCAGTTCTGGAACTCGGTGATCTGCTTTTCTTTCCCCAGCGCGGAATAGCATGAGGTGGGGAGAGCTGGGGCTGAAGGTAGCCTGGCACTGAGGCAAGAGAAGGAAATGCTGTAAGATTCTTACAGATAGAATAGCCTCGTGCTAGAGCCTTGGCTCAGGAGCCAGACTGCCTGGGCTCAAATCCGAGACCTAGAACTTACCCATTAGCCATGTGCCTTGAGCAAATAATTAGTGTCATGCGCTTCAGCTTCCTGGTCTATAAAATAGGGATGGTTCTAACAGTATTTGTGGTTTATATGAGAATTTACTGTGCTAACACATTCAGAATTCTTAGACAGGACCACACCCAGAGGATGCCATAAAAGTCTCCTCTGCTGCCTGTTAGGAGTCCAGAGCAAGCAGAGAGGTCAGTCAGTAAATAAATGAAGCCAAAACAGTGGAGATAAAGTATGGAGTTCAGAGCCAGGGAACTGGAGAGCTAAGGGGGTGGTGCGGCAGCAGGAAAGCTCAAGTCAAGTGCCCAGGAGAGTGTTACCCGTCACAGCACAGTGTCCTGCAGGCTGGAGTCTATCCTTCTGTTACCAGACCCTCACAGAAGAAGCCGACCTGCCCTTTCACGGAGACAACCCTCCCTCCAGCTGAAAGCAAAGTCCCAAATCTACCTCTTCCATTCCTGGCCCCCAGCAGTTTTGACCAGACCCACTGAAGTGGACAGGACTCTGATCTTATTGTTTAATGGTCCAAGGAGAAATGTACCCAGGTGACTAGGCCAAGATTTCAGCCTTGTAAAGTTTGCAAACAAGTATACAGATGACCCTAGGTCCAGCCTGCTTCTAAGAGGCCCAATTGGGCTCACTTTGTCCTGAATGGGCCACCTTGTATAATGATAGCAGTGACTGGTGGCCCCTTCCACAGCCCGGGAGCTGCCCGGAGTCCGGATCAGACCGGCTGTGCAGTGAGGAGTAGGGGCAGCGAGCAGGGCTGCCCTCCTGACCCTTCAGGTCCACCCACACGCAGTTGCATCCCTGGGGTCTCACTGGTGCCACCTTTGTCTCTGCAGCTGATGACTGCAAGCAGCTCGTCAAGCTGCCCAAAGTGAAGTGCTTACGCAACAGTGAGCGGCAAGGTAGGTCTTTGCTGCCAGTGGGGCTCAGGTATGAGCCTGGGGCGGCCCGGGAGGTGGTTGGCGTACACTTGGGTGTTCGGGGGGAATGCTGGGTGAGCCCTCTGTGATCTGATGATGGAGGGACAGCGGCATCCACTTGGCTGTTTGTCCTCGATGCAGGTCTGGTCCGGTCCCGGATGCGGGGTGCTGACATTGCCCAGGGCGCCACTCTGACATTTCTGGACAGCCACTGTGAGGTGAACAGGGACTGGCTGCAGCCCCTGTTACACAGGGTCAAGGAGGTGAGTGGGGCTAGGGAGCAGAGCTGGGTTTCCTGCCAGCGTTCCTCGAGAGGCCGGGCAGGACACATTGCTATCCTCCCTTCACAAATGACGGGACTAAAGCAGACCAGCTTGCCTCAGGTCACACAGCAGTCACCCGTGGAGCACGGACCAGGGTGTTTGATCATAACGTCGGTCCTAGCAGGCCTGCAGTTCAGGCTGCCAACAGCAGTATTCGACACTTCCAACTTCCTGAGCGAGAGACAGCAGAAGGTTCCAGAAAGGAAGCCCTCCTGAGTGCCTTTGGTAGGAAAGAGGGAGCAGAATGAACCGCGCCTCACACCCAATTCCTGAGGCTTCCTTCTTCCTCCTACCACGTGTTGCTCGCACCCAGGGCCCTGTGCCTAGCAGGTTGTGGGTTGCAGTTTGGGCACTTGTCTCGAAAAGGTTTGCCATCACTTTATTGACACTGGTGTTTGTGCTGTTCATCACATTTCCAGAACTACTGACTCGTACCACCAGTCTATTAAACTAGGAGTGAAGTATTTGTAACATACCCATTTTACAGATGAGGAAACTGTTTCAGGACGGTGTATTATGTGACTTGGCAATATCCCTTAGGTGCTACCTTCAGCTCCAGACCCTTGGGCATCACCAGCATGCCAGTACTGTTGTGTCTTGCTCTTTGTAAAAGCAGCTTGATGTGTTTTGAGAGCAGCCTGCATAACGACAGTGCCAGGGCATAAAAGAATCAAGTGTTCAAGAGAGAGCCAACAAGTCTTCCTGCTGGTGCTCAGTCCAGTGAGCCAGTCTTGGAAGGTCAGCCGAGCTCCACAAATGGTCCTGGAGGGTAAAGCCCATCGGGTGACCACTTTCCTGAGGTTGGGGGTGGGGGTCATCACCTTTGTGATGTTTGGAAAAATTCCTCCTTTGACAGGATACAGGTGAAGAGGTCTGGGTTGAGAAATACTAGGTTATGAACAGAATGGGGGCTCCTCCTGACACCAAGGCTCCTCCAGATGCACCCCAAATGCACCCCCTATGTGCTTTACCCAGCCTCCGAAGCCTTCCCAGCCTCCTGATTCAACACAGCAGCGCTGCTGCTTGCTCTGAATGTGCCCCTGGCGTTCCCGTTGCCCTCTGTCTGACCAAGGCCTTCGGGTCCCTGGACGCCCTTCCATCCTCTCCATAAAGCCTCTTGCTCCTCCAGAAAACCTTTCCTGACTCCCCTCCTGCTGTAGAATAGGTGCTCGGTGTTTGGAAATGTTAATGAGAAACCAGATGTGTGGAGGTGGTAATACAGTTGGAGTTAGGAGGAAATTGGGCTTACTTCCTATCCCTAAACTAATTAGTAGACATTTATTGAGCAGTTATTTGGGGCAGAGTCCTGAGCACTGGAACAGGCTGGAAAAGGAATTCACACTTACTTCGTAAATGCCCCCTACAGTTCCTGGTCTACTGGCCTGCACTGGTTTGCAGGTGACCTCCAGGGAAGGAGGTGACCACAAAGAGAAGAGATGTGTAAGCTCTAGTAACAAGGAAGTTCTTTGTGAGGAAGAAATACGGAAAATATTTGCCCGCTTGGCAGCAGGGACCTTTACCGCCCTGAAGGGTCTTTCTGCTTGTGAACTGCAGACAACAGCCCAGGGCCAGCAAAGCCATCCTGCCCCCACACATGCCTGGAGCTGAGAAGAAACTGGAGTGTGCAAACAACTGAAAGTTAAGGCCAACAGAACACAATCAAAGTTAGAGACTCTAGGGTGCTTAGCTAGGGCGGGGTTGGAAACAGCATCTCTGTTTATGCGAACTTTATACAGAAGAGAGGAGGTGCTTCCTACTTAACTAAGGCCATATGAAAAAGAAGCAGATTTGAAGCCCAGGAATAGAGTATAATAGAGAGCCACTTGTGAGGCCAGGGAAGAGAAGCCTGGAGCCTTTCACTTTTCATTACCAAACCCACAGGCAGGGTGGACATTGTGGAAATTACATGGGGACCTCAGTTCAAGATCCTTTTTGTTTGCAAACAATTTGGTTTGCAAACAAAAGTGTTTGGCAAAATTTTGTTTTTGTTTGCACCCTCCACATCAGATGCAAATACAGTCATGGCCATTTTTCCTGTACAAACACAAATGTGGCCATCTCTTCCAAAATTATGAAACAAATTACGTTTGTGAACCAAGGCACCACTGTATAACAGAATGAAAACTAACCAGCCGACATTCTGTCAAGTGAAGATATCCACTCTTAACATTTATTTCCAATTAAGATCTTCTTCTCTTTGCAAAAGTGTCTTTTTGTATAGTTGTAATTATACTGTACTTACACAATTTTGTATCCTGTGTTTTCCTCTTACATACAGGCATTTTCTAGGCAGTATCTTTAAGGTAACTTGTCCCTTACCCAGAGTGGCACACATTTGCAGTGTACCCTCAGCAGTCAAGAAGTTCATCTCCAAGGAAGAAATGAAGGGCACGAGGGAGTGACCACACACTGCTGTCCCCCCACCCCGGCCAGCTGGCTGGCCATCACCTAGAGCTGAAAGGCATGCAGCTGGGGCTCTCGAGAGGCTGGGGCTGCTGGGTGGGTGTGATCAGGGCTCAGACCTGAGTCCAGGAGACCTCCATTCAGCACCGTGTCCAGGCCCTCCTGGGGGCAGCCTTTATAGCAGTGGTTTGAGCCATCATAGCCATGTGTGTGCTGTAAAATATAGAAAGCAAAACTTACCACTTTAGCCATCTCGAATTGGACAATTCAGTGATTTTAGTATGTTCACAGGATTGTGTGACTTTCACCAGAATCTAATTGTAAAAACATTTTCTTCACCTCAGAAGGAATCCTCACACCCATTAGCAGCCATTCCTCCTTCCTCTCTTCCCCACCTTGCTTCTGTTCTGCTCGCGAAGCCAGCCTTACCTGCAGGTTGGGCAAAGCCTTCATCTCCTCCCTGGGAGTCACTCAGCCCCAAGACTGAGCTCAGCCTTGCCAGTTACTCTCCCCACTCTCCACTGCTGCTGAACTAAAGCTTTCATAGGCAAGAGCTTCCTGAAACAAACCCCAGAACTGGGTCAGGCTCTGCTCCTCACAGTGCCCCCCAAGGGGTGCAGAGGTTTCCCTGAGCGCCTGCCTCCTGATTCTCAGAACAGCCCCCAAAACGGCCTCTTGAACACAGGGAGTGTGGGGGCGTGTCTCTGTGTGTCTTGTCTCAGTACAGAACGTGATTTGATCTTGTGAGTGGAAGTGGAAATTTTAAGCTGTAATTGGAGTTTGGGATTTTCAAAAATAGAAAGCGATAAGAAGGAGGATGGGCTTGAGCTGTCCCCAACTTCCTTGGCTGGTATTTTCCATACTGAAAACCTCCCTAATTTCCCTTCTCTTCCCTTTGGTTCCATCATGACACTGGAAACAAACACAAGTTAGGTTTCTTCTTTTTTCTTTTGTTTTTTTGTAACATAACCTTCTCCTCTCCCCCTTCATCTACATATTTCTTTAGCAGGAAAGATTTTAACAAATCCTAATCTCTAGAACTCGGTAAATTTGTATTGATAATAGCTTACACAGTCTTTGATGCCTTCTCATGCGCTTTCCCAGCTTGTCCCTTACATGAACTCTGTGTAAAAGGCAGGATCATTTTGAAAATAATAATTTGTCTTCCCTTTATAGATGAGGAAATGGGAGTCCCACCGCATGTGCTAGTTTGCTAAGGTCACACATATTCTGGATGGCAGAACCAGAATAGGAAGCCAGGTGTCCTGTCAACTTGTCCCTGCCCCACAGTGTCACCACCCCGGAGAAACCCCCCACCACTTCTCTCCCCTCCCCTCCCGCCAGGCAAGCTTAGAAGCACCAGGCTGTGTCTGTACCCCAAACTGGAGTAATTTACTCTCTGTCCACCTTCCCTAGACTGTGAAGTCTCACTCATCTTCGTACCTACCTCCAGGTTTCTAAACCACACTAGATTCTTGGGGGTGCTGGTGACTACATTGAGGGAGTGTCTCTGGAAGTTTCCAGTTGCCTGTCCATGTGGCTTAATTATGTGAAGCAGTGACAAAACAGGAGCTATGAGAGCTGAGGTGACTGATGGCTACTGCCCAATGCATTTGGCCTCTGTTGTTGCCTCTAGTAAGGTGGGAGGAGGACCTTGGAATGGCATGGAGGAGGGGAGAAGGTGGCAGAATGGAGGATCTGCCAGGGCTCCCACCAGCTGCCTGTTTGAGCCTAAAGGTAGACCTGGCTTTCTGGGGCACAGGGGACTGGGGTCTCAGGCAGGTCTGTGTATTGGCAGCCCCTCACTCCTGAGCCTCCAGGAAGGCTACCCAGTTTAGCATAATGGCCCACCCGCATGCAGCCAGCCCCAGCAGCGTCCTCGTCCTTGGAGGGAGTTCAGAGTGTGGTCGGTGCAGAGGGTGGAAAGCCATCCTGCCTGGCTCCCTGAGTCCTACTGACTTCCCCAGGCTGCCTTCTCTTAGCCAGCACCGACTGACACCTGCCGTCCACAAGGCTCAGGCTGGAGCCGAAAGACTGCAGGCCTCAGGGAGCTCTGTCCTGGCTTTGATGCTCTCCTGCAGAGCTTTTTTTAAGGTCACCCCACCACACAGCACTTGAGCCTAAACAGCCCTCACTGCCTGGTTGTGACAGCAGTCGTAGCACAGAAAACCTCAGAACTGGTACAGTTTGAGGGTCCCAGGACCACCTTATTTGCTGGAAGGACCCGTAAATCAACAAGGATGATACAGAGTATTTATTACAGAACGAAGGTCAACAGAAGGACTTGGTAGAGCTGCAGAGGCCCCAAAACTCACCGTCAGATTGGTGAAGATGTCTCTGAACTTGAGAACATTTCAGAATTCAAGTAACAAGAGCATCTCGGTGTGTGTGTGGGGGGGGTTGTCTGTGTGTGTTTGTGTATGTGGACACAGTGTGTATCTGCACACAGACACACGCCGACAGTGGCCTGAGATGAGCCGCGCAGGGACCGCGGCAGCTGGGCAGGTGAGTGTTGACGGCGAATGAAGCATCTGTGACACCCGAGGCGGCAGCAAGGCATTGACAGTGAGCACCGCTTTCCACACGGGCCTGTTGGCTTTCAGAGGCACCTTGTTACTGTCAGAGGGAGTCGTATGTGGGAGGCTGAGGGACAGATTAAGTCTGTGAACTTAGAATCAGACACTCAGTGAATCTTGAGCTGAAAATAAAAAGACAAGCTCATTTAAGGGAAAGATTAAGCCAGGAAATTAAATGGCTTTAAGGAGAAGCAGAGAGTCCTACCTGCGCCTTCCGAAG
This sequence comes from Hystrix cristata, assembly GCA_004026905.1. Classification (NCBI taxonomy): domain Eukaryota; kingdom Metazoa; phylum Chordata; class Mammalia; order Rodentia; family Hystricidae; genus Hystrix; species Hystrix cristata. The sequence continues at coordinate 43,248 of PVJO010002834.1, read as the reverse complement.
GATAGTTGGTGCAGAGGTGGGAAAGCCATGGTGCCTTGCTCCTGAGTCCTGCAGCTTCCCACGCAGCTGAATTCCCTGTGAGCTACCCTAGAGGTTCCTAGTTCACAGACTCACAACTGCTTTACACTACCCTGGGACCAGGCGAGGCTCACCCCATTGGGAAATCTGAAGAAACATAAACATGCCTTTGAAGCCCCCAGGAACTGATGACTTTGCTTGCATATTTTGGAAATACTCGCTGTATGGTTACGATGCCCATAGATGGGTGGCCTGGGGGAACCGGCAAGTGTTGATCCTGGAAAGTAAGATGCAATCCTGTTTTTATTTTTAATTGATGCAATAATTGTACATATTCGTGGGATGCTCTATGATATTTTGATACATGTGTACAATGAATAATGATCAAATCAGGGTAATTAGTATTTTCATCACCTCAAACATTTGTCATTTCTTTGTGTTGGGAACATTCAAAATCCTCTCTTCTAGCTATTTTGCAATAAATTATTATAAACTATGTATACTCCACTGTGCTATAGAACACTAGAGTTTAATCCTCCTCTTTTTTTCTTTTTCTTTTTTTTTTTTAATTTTGAAATAAGGTCTTGCTAAGTCACTAGGGTTAGCCTTAAATTTGTGATCCTGCTACTTCAACCTCCCGAGTAGTTGGAATTGCAGACAGGCACCACCATGCCTGGCCTGGCCTTACTTTTCCCTTTTAACTGTGTCTTGGAACCCTTTATGCATTGTGCCCCTGTCCTCCTTCTCCCTGCCCCTTGTATGACCTTCATTCCACTCAGACAGATTGTACACATTCTCACTAATATGTGGAAGCAGACCTCGTTGTGATGGCCTTGGATGGTATTTGAAGGAATTTGTGTCTTTAGAGCTGATTTAAGTTCTTTGCAGTTGTGTGGCACAGTTGGATTGTGCATCAGAAAGGCATCTGTGGCAGCTATAGGAAGCATGAAAGGAGAAGACGATGAGTAGGATGGAGAGGAACTTAGGAGACCATTGCTGTATTCTAGGCATGAGTGGATGGAGGAGAGACGGGGTGAATTCAAAGAGCAGTTTTACAGTCAGTGCCAGCAGAACTTGATCTTTTTGGTGGGCAGAGTAAAGCTTAATTTGAGTGAGGGGAGGGGATTATGTGATGGAATTTAGGGAAAGCACCATGTGTGGGAGAAGATAAAGCCACCATTCAAGGGGCTGAGTGAATATATTTGGAGGTGACCTGTGCATTTGGGTCTGAGGTTGAGGCTGAGGATACAGATATGTGAGTATCTAGCAACAGATGACAACAACTATTTGCCAACTTCTCTAGGAGCCATAGGCCCAGGATGAGAGGTCCTCACTGTGGATGCTTGGCTTTGCTTTTTGGGATTGTAGACTGAAGTCACCTTGCCCGGTGACTGTATTGTCTGCTTCCTTGAGCCCCAACAGTAGTGGAGAATATCTGGAACTCCTTTCCCATTTTCCTTTTCTCTGTGTACCGCACTCCCCAGCACCCCCCTGCCATTCTCATGTAGCCCCCATGGCTTCCAAGTGCCCTAGCACTCAGGGACGCATTCTTGGCATTTAAGCATCAGAACCAAAGAGGTCATGTGTCCAGTGCCCCATTCTATAGATGATGAAATTGAATACAGAAATGAACGTGCTTGGTCAAGGTCATAAGCCCTATCTCTGGCCCTACCAAACTTTCTGACTCCCAGCCATGCCGATCACCACGAATAGAGCACTTTGTTTTACAGGACTACACGCGGGTCGTGTGCCCTGTGATTGACATCATTAACCTAGACACCTTCACCTACATCGAGTCGGCCTCAGAGCTCCGAGGGGGTGAGTAGGGATGATGCCTTCTGCTCATTAATTTTCTTGTCAGTTCTTTAAATGGGGGGAGGTGAGGGGAGACCTCATAGTGTTTTGTGTGGAGCATCCAGCCCCACCCCCTGTAGTGGAATTCACTCCAGCTTGGCCCTTATGCTGATACCGGGAAATGATGAACCAGGGCCTTGGGCAGACGGCCTAGCACCAGAGCTCAGTTCTAAAAGGGGGCTCACCCCAGGGCCTGAGGATGTGACAGAAGCAAGGATTCCCCTGAATACGTGGGACCTACTTGTTCTGCACCTCACCATGGGCGCCTCCCTCTCCTAGAGACCCCAGCTGTCTGCCCAGAGCCCAGCTCTGCCCCCAACCCGAGGCAGACTTTTGGGTGGTCTTGAGAACCCCTGAAAACCCCTGCTTATACTTTCCCGAAACTCTGTGCTGAGGACCACATTCCATAACTCTCCATCCTGTCACCCTTGGGCCCCGAGCCTGTACTCTTTCCTCTGCCCTCTGTTCCCCATGTCTGCCTGGCAGAGATGCTTCAAAGAGGCAAGAGAGGATAGAGCAAGAGAAGGAAACTAGGAGAGAATTTTGGAGCCCAGGGGAAACCTCTCTTCCCAGGAACCTGAGTATGTTCACCAATTTCTGGGTCAATGCCGTGTTTTATAGGGTTTGACTGGAGCCTCCACTTCCGGTGGGAGCAGCTCTCCCCAGAGCAGAAGGCTCGGCGCCTTGACCCCACAGAGCCCATCAGGTGAGTAGAGAGGGTTGGTACGGGTGAGCTGGGGAAGTGTGGTACCACTGTGTTCTTGCTGTCCCCTGATACAGGGACAGGTCCACATCAGGTGCTCAAAGGAGTGCACAAAGACAAAGAGAGCCCTGTAGCAGCCAGCTCTGTTTCTGCTCTTATTTGAGGGGATTTCCATCTTCATGGGAATTTTATCTAGAGGATGGGAGCCTGGGAAGACCTGTGCTGAGGAGGGTGCCAACATGACCACCCTCACTCAGGCCATGCTGGCTTGTGTTTCCTGCTAACGCTGGAGAGTTAAAATGATCACCTGGGTCCAAGCACCCCCATGTCTTTGCTGTTGGATTTTATCCCAGAGGGGCTGAGCAGGTGAAGGCTGTCAGCCTGTAAGTGGAGGCTGATATCAAGGCATTGCTGCCCTTATGTGTAATCAGCACATCTGCTCTAGTCTGTATGGGAACATGGTCACATATGAACTCTGAGGTGCTAGCATCATGCTTGGAGTGGCTGTCTTCATCCACAGCGTCTCTTTCTGGCCCCGTTGGGACCCTTGGCACTGCTGTCTGCCTGGGCCCAGGGCTCATCTGAGTGCTTGGCATAGAATGAAACATAGACTGCCCTCAGCACCAAGTGTGTGGCCTTGAGGGCCTACCCAAGACCGAATGGCAAACCTGTCCCAGGCGTCAAGCTAAAGTAAGCCCGCCTTGGGTAGAGTAGCAGGAGGGTAAAAAGGGCATGTGGAAGTACAGAGAAGGCCCCAGGGATGGGATTTCTCCAACCAGTGGCTTAAGACTGCCCAGAATTAGTCAAGGGCATTTGTTTATGTCTGTGGTGTCTGCCACAGTAATTATTTAATCATATTCATTGGAGTGACTGAAGTCAAACCGAGCACCGGAGAAGCTGTGAAGAGTTGAATGACTGTGTTCCAAACAGGTGGGTAAGGACTCAGAACTCTAGGGAAGGCTGGGACTCTGTCTCAGGTACCCATCGGCGGCTCATCCCTCCTCCAGCCTTTGATGCCAAGAGGGAGATTGGAGGCAGATGGCACCCTGGACGGTGGCCTTTAATTCTGAAGGAAAGGAGACACTTCTTACCAGGCTGAGTATCATGCAGTGCATATCAGCCCCCCAGAAGCAGTCCATGAAGCAGGCATGATGTAAGGAAAACATTACCTGTCTAGAGATGTGTAGGGGCAGACCGAGTCAGGGGCAAAGGCGATGCCGTAGCTACCTGGATTCTTCTGTCCCTGTCCTGCAGAGGTGTTCTCAGGGCAGACTCTCCTCTTGTGCAATGTCTCCGCTCATCAGAGAGGAGTGTTTCCCAGGACTAGGCCCGTGCGTGGGGAGCAGCAGGCTGTCGTCGGAAAGGTAGACCCGAGCCTCTGACCTGTTTTCCTTCAACTGATCATTTGATACAAGACAAAACTCCCCAGATGGGGTGCCAGGTCCCTCGGTGCTCACACCTTCCATTGATTTTACTGACAAATGTCCTTGTACTTGTGGGATCATTTGCTTGGATTCTGCTACTCTTGTCTGCATTTCTTTCTTTCCCAACAGTTTCTCTAGCATCTGTCTGAGTAATCAAGAGCCAAGGGAGGTTAGGGATGGGGCCCCCAAGAAGAAAATGAAGATGAGAGTGTATGAGTTTACAATGGCTGCAGCAACAAGTACCTCAGACTGTGTGATTTAAATAGCAGAGGTTTACTGTCTCACTGTTATGGAGGCCAGAAGTCTAAGACTGAGGTGTTGGCAGGGGTGGTGCCTTCTGAGGGCATTCCAGGCCTTTCTCTTCAGCTCGTAGATGGCTGTGTTCTCATTTTACACCTATCTGTCTGCAACTAAACTTCCCCTTTTTCTAAAGACCCCAATCATGTTAGATCAGGTTCTGCTGTAATGCTCCCATTTTAACTTGCTCACCTCTGTAAAGACCATCTCCAGTAATGTCACATTTTAAAGTACTGGGAACTGGAACTCTACCATACCATTTTGGGAGAAAAAAGACACAATTCAACACATAACAGAGGAGTAAAGCTGGAAAACAAGGAAGTGAGCCTGGTTTTAGGAAATCGATATGCTTCTAATGGGTGCCACTGCAGCCCTTGTCTGCCTTGTCAAGGCCTGTGCTGCACTTGGAGCACCCCCCCAGTCTTGGAGCCCCTCCCCCAGGGCAGGGCCCGAGGCGCAGGTTGTTGGGGGATCACAGGAAGGGTGCTGATACTGAGGTTGCCTGTCTACAAGGCTAGGAGATTTACAAGCAGAGGGTAGAAGCTTGTTTTAGGTAGCTGGAATATATGTTGGCCCTTCTGGAGAGTAACAGAGATTGGAGGGAAAATGGCACTGAGTTCTGGATTCCCAGAGCAGGTGAGTTTGGGAGTTCTCCCTCCTCTAACAGATCCCCGTATCCTTCCTTCCGAATGCACAGGACGCCGATCATCGCTGGAGGGCTCTTTGTGATTGAAAAAGCCTGGTTCGAGTACCTGGGGAAATACGACATGGACATGGACATCTGGGGTGGGGAGAACTTTGGTGAGTCCTCGTTCTGTGCCATCTTACATGTCCTGGGGCTGGGGCAGGGATTGCTATGAGCCCAGCTGGCAGCTGAACAGTCACATATACTTGGATGAGGGCCTGGGAGACAGAGAGTGTGTTACTCCTTCGGGGAAGGCTGGATGCAATGCCAGAGCATTGATGTTGGAGGGTAGCAGTAATAAAAACATTTCTCATGGGGCCTGGTGGATGCTGAAGACCCAGGCAGAGATTTACCCAGGACCACTTTGGGAAAAGGTAAGATGCAGAAGCTAGTAGGGAAAAATCAAGGAAGAACACCAGGTCCAAGGGGCCAAATGCAGGCTTGAACTAGGAGTCCTGAACTTGGGAATTTGGAATTGGAAGGAGTCTGGAGAGAAAGAGAATGAGGAGTGGGAAGGACAGTGTCATTCCTTAACGTCCATTAACATCCCTTGGCTGCTCCGATTATAGTATGCAGCTAGATTAATGAGGAGGGTCTGGGTTAATAGGCACAGAAACCCTGGAGGGATCCTGCCCTTATCTTTTAGTGGGAGAGGAAGAAGGGAGTGAAAGAGGATGGTCACTCGGCCCCAAACCGTACGCATAGATGGCTAAGTCGGGCCATGGTGATGTAGAGTTGAGGTTTGCAGTTGTAGGAGAAGTGGCAGCGGGAAGCCCCTGTCCTTCTAGCTAGTGGCCCTGAGCAACCCTCATTTCCCCATGAACTGAAAGTGTCACTTCTAGCCAGGCATAGTAGCACACATCTATGGTCCCCTTTAATCTTAGTACTCTGGGAAGTAGAGGCAGGAGGACTGTAAGTTGGAGCCCAACCTGAACAATTCAGTAATTTAGCAAAATCCTGTCTCAAAATAAAAAAGGACGCGGGAGATAGCCCAGTGCAAAGGCCCTCAATTCAATCTCCAATACCACTAAAGAAAAAGGAAAAAGATGTAACTCTAGAATAAAGAGCTGGAGGGCTTCTTCTCAAGATTGTGGAACTGACTGAGGGAAGCATGTGAAACCTTGCACCACATGGGCAGAGTAAGTTTGAGATTCCTTCCAACAGATGAGACCTAAGAGATAGTTGGAATGCAACCTGCATGAGGAGAGGGATGTGGTGGCTCGTTCATGGGTATCTCAGCCCTTAGTGTACATAGTGCCTGCTGCACGGAAGGCGCATAATAACAGTTGAGCAAACACATCTCAGTGCAGTAAGAGAGAGTGTCCCCACATGCTGGGGCCCTTTCTCTCTCTCGGCTCTGGGGAACGTGTCAGCGCGGACTCTGGGAGCAGCACGTGGGCCGAGAGAGTGATCCATTGGGTTCATTCTGGCACGCAGAAATAATCCCTGGTGTTGTCGCTGCCACTGTTGTCTCCTGTCCCTGCCCTCAGAGTGTTTTATGACTTTCTTCTTCAGTCACTAAGAGTTATTTCCCAGAAATTTATGGCTTCTGGCCTAACCCATAGCATCTGTTCTCCCTAACTGGATAGTGTAGAGAAATCCATCAGAAAAGTCGGCCTCCTGCCAGATGAGGACAGGATTGGAGTGCAGCAAATTAAACAGAAACCCCAGCACCCGCTCGCCAAACCCCTCTTGAGACCCTGTCCCTGCCGGCCTCCTGGAATGTGATGATGTTGCTGTGTGTGGCATGGAGTTCAAGGCTGGGTCTGCCACCACCAGCCCAGGAGAACCTGGAGCCAGAGAGACACTTGGCATTCTCAGTGGAACTGAGATTTCTCTCCTAGTGGCGGAGCTGACCGTACATCCCAATGTTCACAGTACCTTTCCCTGGTGAGGAGTGCCAGCCTCCCCCCCCACCCCCGCCGGCACGAGCCCTCCCTGCAGCGCTCCTGATAGACACCAGTCAACCCGTCTGCTCCAGTGCTGTGCGTAATGATGCATTCATTATTTCACAGTTGAGCATTCTGTACTGAGAATTTTTTGGTGGAATTGTTAGAAAATCTCCTAAGCTGAAGCTAGCTCCCTCCAGCTTGTCTGCCGGGGTTCCATCTGCCCTCTTGATCCACACAAGGTGAACATGATCCTCCTTCCACATGGCAGTGACATTTGGATGCAGGCAGCATCCAACAATGGCACATTCTGGTCCAAATACCAGTACCTTTCCTTTATAGCAGTGTTAACACACATCTGCTCAACTGAGGAAGCAATCTCATCTAGCCGGCTTCAGAGTTGTTCGGCATTAACAGGGCTGATTTGAATAGAGAAGTTGGGAAAGGGTCCCTGGGAGGTGTAGGAGCGACATTTCATAATCCATCACAAAAATGTTTCAACCACACACACACACAAAAGCGCCGCAGATAGACATTACAGGGAACACTTTCTCATACCCCAACATTCCATTATGTTGTAGTGAGCTAGCAGCACTTTGAAAACCATTTCTGGATTTTTTTTTTTTTTTTAGCATTTTATATGCCAGAAAAGGTAGCGCTTTTCCAAGGGTGGACATCCCACGTAGACAGGTTAACATCTGCAGGTGGGGATAATGAGGCACCTGAGTGTTGTGTAAAGGTGGGAATTTGAAAGTGGGTCTGTGTGATGACCAGGGAGTTGGATGGGGTGTGTGAGTGATGCTTCAGCTGCAAAGGAGAGATGGTGCCAACAGTGAAGGAAGCTGTGTTGGAGTAAAGGAATCCTGGCTCCACGGTGCAGCAGGAGAGCCCCTAAGTTGCCAAATCCTGAAGATCTATTTCCCTTAACATCCTCACACCCTTCTCTTCCCACCTACTGATCTCCTGAGTAGGAGATCTCCTACTGATCTCTGTTCTGCCTGTCAAATCCATTTTCCCACACTCTAGAATACAAACCTCCCAAGCTAAGTCCACTGTGGCTCCCTCCTCTCCTAAGGAAGAAGCCCACAGTCCTCTCCTGGGTCTCTCTTATGGTCTTGCCTCCTTCTTCAGCCATCACCTGCTCCATCCTCCAATTTTAAGTCCAGCGGCATTGGCAAGACCTCCTGCACTTCTCAACTGTGCCTGACCCTCTGCAATGACCAAGCCTCCCTCTGCTGAACGCAGATTCCTCTGCAGAAGGCAGTGCTGGGAAGGCCTCCTCTAGACCTGAGACACCTTCCCAGGGCTCTCTCTCACCCATCCCTTCCCTCACTCTGTTCTCCTCAGCACCAGGTTCTCCTCACCTATGCCTGCTACACTGCCCTGCCTCTTACTAAACCTCAAGCTACTTAAAGACAAGAGCATTCATCCAGCTTTGAGTTCTTGAAGCTCAGAACAGTAGAAACTGCGCATTAAATGTATGTGCAAAAAGTGAGAGACCGAGAGGGATTCAGGGGAGGAAGGCGTTGGCACCTATGGGGAATTGGTTCAAGGGCTACCCCCACGCCAGTCAGTGGATGCTCCATTCTCTTATATAAAATGGCATAGTGTTTGCATATAACCTATATACAACCTCTTACATGCTTTAATCGCTCAATTACTTACAGTACTTAATACAATGTAAATGCTCTGCAAATAGTTATTATTCTATATTGTTTAAGGGAAAATTACAGAAAAATAGTCTGTATATGTTCGGTACAGATACAGTTTTTTAAATATTTTCAATAAAATAAGTCATGGTTAGTGGAAGCCATGGATGAACAACCCGTAGATGTAGAGGGCTGACTGTATGATATATGAGGCACTATTTAGAATAGGTTTTATTGCATTAAATGGAACCATGTTTAAGTGTTCCCTTTAAATACGAGAATAGTAACAGCAAGCAGAAGCATCTTTCCTTTCCAAGAAATAGAATTTCTGTTTTCTAGATGTGCTTGTATGTGTTGGGTTGTCTTCATTTTATAGCACAAGAATACCTGAGATTATTGGACAAGGCGACTGTGACCCTCATGCTCAATTGCAGGCTGCCCTTGCCCTACCCCATCTTGCTTTTTATCAGTTAGAAGCAGCTGCTGAAGTTCTGGGGGTGCCTTGGCCAACCTCCCACAGCACACTCATCCCCTGACCCTGGTGCCATCATTCCTACAAAGTGTCTCTAAGAGGAGCTGAATAGTTTTGATAATTATATCCACAGTTTAGGATGTGAGCAGGCATTAGGGAAATGTGGCTGTTAGACTTTTTTTTCAGCTGATTTGCATTAAAATTGGATGCTTAAACTCCAATTTACATAACACAGGATAAGTGTAATATATCTACTTACTTTGAGCTGCATCTTACTGTTAGCTTTTGGTCTTTAGAGGTAAAAGGAATCTGTTGCCTAATAGGAAGTAGTTGGGGGGAGGGCAATGTTTCCTATAAAGGGGACCTTGCCACACATCAGTGGGAGAATACGGGACTCCTTAATTTTGGAAGGGAATTACCAAAGTACAACAGGCACAAAAGACAATGCTGAAAAGAAGGGAATGAGGGTCCCAGAAAGGACTCACACCACCCACCATCCCCAGAATATCGTCTGGGATGCCAGCCTATTCCAGGCTCAGGGTGTGCGGGTGTTATAAGAAGAGTGTGGGCTGTGGAAGTTTGAATCCCGTAGTAACCACTAACTTCCTCATCTGGGGAAATTACTTCACCTCACTGAGCCTAGTTCTAAGTCTTAAAGTGGAGACAGTGATCTCTGTGGTAGAGAGAATGACCCCCTGAAGAAATCCACACCCTAAACCCAGCACCTGCCAAGATGTCACCTTACATGGCAAAAGGGATTCAGGTGACAATGACCTGAAGTTAGGAAATTATGCAGACGGTCTAGTCTTTAATAACAGAGTTTGCTCAGGCTGAAGGCAGTAGAGAAGTGGAATAAGTCAGAGATTTAAAGCTGAAGAAGGACTTGACCAGTCGCTGCTGGTTTGAAAATGAAGGTGGCAACACCTAAGTAGCAAAGAGGGGCCAGCAAACAAAAGGAAACCTCAGTCCTGCTGCTCCAAGAACTCAGTTCTGAAACAAACAAACAAACAAAAAAAACCCCACTGAGCTGCTAGAAAGGAGCATGGTCCCACTGACACCCTGATTTCACCTTGTGAAACCACAAGACCTGTGAGACTCAAGCAAACCCACTAAGTTTGTGGCACTTCATTACGGCAGTACTAGAAAATGGTCACATCCCACACTACAGGGCTGTGTGACATGGTGAGCTGATATAGGTGCCTCTGCTCTGCAAGGCTGGCTGACTTTCCTTGCCGACTGCATATGTCTGACCTGCCAGGATCGTTTATTCCTCCTACTTTCAGCCTCATGTTTTCTGTGCTCAGTGGCTCAAGATTAGGGAAGTGTCCTCATCTAGGAAGAAGACCAAATTCAGCTGAAATACTACCTTTCTCTCAGATGGAGAGTAAGCAAAAGCTGCCTGGTGTGCTGTTCCAGCTACTCTGCTAAACCCACACCCAGGTGCTGTCCCACAGGGCCACCCTCTGCTGCTGCTCCCGAATCTCCCCAGGTCTAATCAAGTTTCACAGAGCACCCTGGTAGGTAAAGGTGCCACACTGACATTTGTAATGAGCTGTGTGGTCAGTGGTGATCCTGGTGTGCATGTGGTTAATATTTGTCCAGAAGTGGTCCTGGATGCACCCTTGATTGCCCCAGATGTGGATGAAATGCAGTTTTATTCACAGATTCAAGGCTGTCTTTTGTGGACCAGTAAAATTATCTCTAGATAAGTCCCTGCGTTCATTAAGGAATAATGCTGAATGTCTTAGCCGATTTTATGCTGCTGTAAGAGAAGGCCAGATTAAGATATGAAGAGCAGAGGTTCATTTCTTACAGTTCTGGAGGGCAGGAAGTCCACAGTCAAGGAACCCACATCTGGCGAGTACTTCTTACTATATCATCCTACGGTAGAAGGTGGAATTCTGAGAGAGCACACGTGTGGGGGCTGAGGAGATCATCAACACATTCTGTATCAGGAACCACTGCAGCGATAGCTGTTCTGCTCCTGGGATTCTAACAATCCATTCATGAGGGCAGAGCCCTCGTGACCTAATCATCTCCTAAAAGGCCTCCCCCCACTTTTCAATAGTGTTGCTTCGGGGATCAAATTTCCAACACATGCACTTTGTCAGATACAGTCTAGCCACAGTGCAGAGGTTATTTCCTGGCTCAGTAAGCCCTGAGAACTTAAAAATTACCATTTCACATATACATGTGTGCACCTAGAAATTGCAATAGTCAGGTAAATCTGTCTCTTTCTGCCTCCACCATCCTCTCCAATCCCTTTGTTCTCAATAGGCTTAAACTTAGGCAGAGGTAGGATGGGTAACACTGCTGCGTAGACAGCATGCATATGTAGATACTGCATGGACTCCATGTAAAACAGACTCTATGGAGCAGTATCCATGTGGAATGGGGCCCTTTGCCTTGGTTAAAAACCAAGTTAGAACATTTACCAGCCCATTGATCAGGGTCATGTGAATGGCCACGGTGTGCTTCCTGGGGAGAAGGTGGCCCACTTCCCCCTGAGTTACTGCCACCACTCATGGGCTCATCTAGTAGGTGTTTGTTCAGGTGAACTGTGAGGTCCCCAGGAGGGCTGATGGGTTGATGAGGAGATGGAAGGAAAGAGATGGGAATGGATGGCACGAGTGCAATTTGCTCCCGAATACTGATCTGAAGATCAAAGAAAGACTCAAAGTGCCCTTAGTGAGGTAGAATAATTACAAATGCCCCATGCCCCTTCCCCAGCCCAGAATGCAGAGTGTATTTGGGTCTGCATGACATTCCTGACCAGGGAGGTGATGTGGGCCCTGGCTTAGCGAGAACCTCCTTAGACTCGCCTCTCAAAGCCCTTGCTCCCTCTCCCTTCACAGTTGCAAGGATGGTGCTTCGGGAGTGTGGATCTGGAGAGCAGGGCTCCAGCTGAGGCTCACACCTCTGTCCACATTATTCTCAAGGCTCCCGTCCCTGCCCTCCTGCAGTAAGAAGAGAGATTGACAGACTTTTCCTAAAGCTTCAGCAGAACTCTGCCAACCAGCAACTCTAGCTTGCCAGGCTGGGAGGATGCACATCTTTATCCTGAAGCCAAGGGCACAGATCAGAGCAAGACAGCCATATATCCTGGGTTTTAAATATTCCACATTGTACTACCTATAAATAATTGCAGTAATCTGAAAATTCCAAGCTGCATCCCCCGCACTTGACTCCATCGGCAGCACAGTGATCCATGTCAGGCCACGTGCCTCCTGGAAGTTTAATTATGACACTGTGCACTCCAGAGTAGTGAAATTTAACTCCTCTGGGCTGCAGGCTCTGGGCGGAGCAGCTGGCCTGAAGGAGCACTGAGACAGGCATTCCGTAGTATTGGGTGAATGAGTTGCTAGGGTAGAGATGCCAGTTATGTGTTCGTCACTTGTGTTAGTTTGTGAGCTCCTTTAAGTCAGTATCTTTACATCCACAGCTGCATTGGCCAGTTACAGATGCTCTTCTTGAGGCCGTTGGTGTTGAGGGAAGAACCTGAATTTTGGAGTTGAGGAGACAGGCTTCACTTCCCACCGACTCACTGTCCAGTGCTCCTGGAAGTGGGCACTGGTGGCCTGGACTAGAGCTGAGGCTAGAGTTGAGGGGAGTCCTCAGCATGAAGTAAAACTCTGGGATCAGATGAGGAAGCAGTGTTGGGAATATTCAAAGACAGCCTCAGGGTGAAGGGGAAGAAGGCCAGGAGAGCAGAGGAAGATGGAAAGGGGACAGGGCCAAACAATATCAGGGGCTCCTCTGCCAAGACTGTGGCAGAGGGAAGGGGTTGGCGGATTCAGAGAGAAGCAAAACGCTGGACTAAGGCAACCCAGAGAGAGCACCAGCTCGCAGGATTTGGGAGGGTGGGTGGAAGCCTGGGTTGGAAGGATTTGCTTTGCAAATGATGCGGGACATATGTCTTATTTGAATACGCGAATAGGAAGCTATGATAGCTGAGGCACACGCATATCTTTAGAGGAAAGCTGGCACAAAGTGCACAGATTATATCTAGTAAGCAAGGCTCCTGTCTCTGGTTTGGGGGATTAGAGAAGTTTCCTTTTCGGGAAGTGGAGCAGAGTGTGCTTGGAGTCCGTGGAGAGGAGTGGATTGGATCACACACGAGTGAAGGAAGGCATCCTGAGACTGAGTCACACATGTGCTGGAGTCCCTCAGGATGCTCACTGTGGATGGAGCTGTGGGTGTCAGGCATTGGGCTGAGCCACTCCTTGCACAGTGACTCATGTAAACACCAGGCTGTAGGCACAAGACAGCCCCAGCCAAATGCTAACTCACTTTGAATCGTGGACCTTTTTGGAGAGTCGCATTCTCTGATGTTAAATCCACAAAGTTCAAGTGTGTCCTGCAGTGTCCTGCAAAGTCCTTCTGTGTCCTGCAGAAGATGGGAAACGGGATACAGCTATAAAGAGTGGAAGAAGGTGGGCGATGCACATCAGTGTCCGAGTTTTAAAGAAACTGGCTTCAGAAAGGCAGCTCATAAGTCCTGCCACTGAGCTTCCAGTCCCACTGAGTGTTTACACAACCCTCTCAGAGTTCTGTTTCGTTTGATGGCGGCAGTTCTGAGGAGCATTTTCATGATCTTTGACAGGCGAGGAAATCAAGCCTCCGCCTGCTACAGCAGGTTTCTACGGGACACAGCTAGTAGGTTTCTGCAAACTCTGGTCTGCTGAGCCCAAAGCCAAGTTATTCCTGCTTCTTTTCCCTCCACTTTCCTGGGAATGAGCTTCAGCCTGTTCTGGACAGCACCCACGCAGCGGGCGAAGGGGCAGGTATAGAGAAGGTGATGGAGCACACTTGGTAGGAAGGAACTCCTGCCTGCAACTCAGTGGCCTTTGCAGGGAGACATGGGAGGAGGCAGGAGAGGACAGAGGGAGTGGCTGAAGGGATGTGAGTGGGAACAGGTGAGGATCAGAATGAAGATTCAAGGCTGGGCCCCTGCCTGGTGGCGAGGAAGGCTGGGGAAGCAAAGGCTGCTACGGGGAACAGGGCAGGATGTGGTGGGAAGGCCCCGGAATACCTGCACCTCATTCCATGCTCTGGCTCCCTGGCCTGCTTCCCAGTGGGGTGCAGGAGGGCTCCAGCCCTGAGTGCAGTCAGTAAGGGATACATTATCTGTAGAGAATCTTAAAGCAATGATACAACTATATAACAGTCATTCTGTGGTGGTTTTTTTTGTTTGTTTTAATATCACCATATACTGGGAGTTCTAAACAGTGGCAGTGATAAAATGCTTCCTGCCCCCTCAGTATGCCACTGCTTCCTGCCGGGCCAGAAGCCCTACTTGATGCCTGCTTCCAAGCAATCCCTGGAGGGAGAAACACACCAAGCACAGCAGCTCTGCTGACTCTACCCCACCCTTCACTCCGAGGTCCCCACAGCAGCAGCCAACAGGGAGGAAATGGGTGTGTGTGCACAGCCCCACCCCGAGGAGCACCCCTAGAGAGAGCCTTGCGGCTTTCTGCATTTTCTACAGTTGCTCTCAGTTCTTGGTTACAGCCCAGATTCCCTCTTCAGGGCTGTTCAGGAGGCTGTCGTCCAATGCAGAAGGAGTGTTTCTGGACCTTTTGTCCAGGTGCCTTCTGGAGGCTTGGAGCTCTCGGTTGCATCCTCCTGATAGTGTTCTAGCCTGTCCCAAGTCTGACTTAGAAAAATCTCCCTCGGTCTTAAATGGAACTCCTTTCTTCTGGGTCTTGGTGATCACCACCTGAGTCATGAGACTCTATTTATCTTCCACACTGAAACTGTCTTCATGTTCCAAAGCAACTCGTACTGCTCCCGAGGCTCTCTTTTCCCAGGCAAAAACACCCCTGCAAAACGTCCTGCCTAGCGTGCAGGCCACTGATTATATGCCAGTGAGCTGGCTGAGCCCTGTATTACCTCGCACCACCTCGGAAGTGGGAGCATCGTCATCCTCATTTGTAGACGTGTTCCCAGCCAGAGGAGCACAGCCTGTTCACAGCCACCCATGGTGCCCTTGGCCTGGTGTGCATGTCACCCAGTGCCTCAGAGCCCACCAGCCAGATCAGAAGGTAATAGGAACGGCGTGGCTGTCTTACAGAAATCTCCTTCCGCGTGTGGATGTGCGGGGGCAGCCTGGAGATTGTCCCCTGCAGCCGCGTGGGACACGTCTTCCGGAAGAAGCACCCGTATGTTTTCCCTGATGGAAACGCCAACACATACATAAAGTAAGTGTGCACATCCAGGGTTCGGCCTGTGTAGGCAGCTGCTGCATGGCTGCTCTCTGGAGTCTGCCCGGGAATCCAGCATTCCGACCAAAGCTCTTTTGATGTATCCTTGAGGCTTGACAGGGTTCCCTTCACGGCTTCAGGATGTCAGGTTGCTGGTTGGTGTCATCCTATAGGGTTTGGGCTCCAGCGTTTGTGGCTATGTAGGGTATTGGGGGGCAGCTTTTTTATCCTGAGTTCTAGAAGATCTACTGTTTGCACCTTCAGGCTGGGTCACTGGGGGCAGATCTTGGGAAGATGTAGGGATGGGACAGCCTAAACCACACCTCTAGGTGTGTGTTCCAGGGCTTTAGTGGTGAACCAGAAGCGGCCAGGCTAGGCACATCTTGAGAGCTGGGTTCTGTCCCAGGCATTCTCCTCTCCTGCCTGGGGACAGTGTGTCTACTCTGTGAGATACCGAGATACTAGAACTCAGCGACTGATGGTGCTCACTTGTCTAGCCCTTCTTCCTCCTTTTATATGCCTCATCCTTTCCTCCATTTCTCCTTTTTGAATCTCCTCTCACAAAAAGAATATGTGTGTGTGTGTGTGTGTGTGTGTGTGTGTGTGTGTGTGTGTGTGTCATAGTGAGGTTGTGTGGCTGTGGCCATCCAGAAGGGGACCAGCCTGGGAAGAACAGGGTGGAGGGGTGGACCTGGGTCTTGGGCATCCTGCATCCCACTGGTGGGCCTTTAGCGGTTGGAGAGTGTGGCACAGATATGCAAAGCAACTTCCAGGTTCCTGTTGGTTGGGCCAATGGAAGGGGCCAGCAAGTCACTGCTAACCACAATGGGTCTGTGTGTGCATAATTGTTATTTCAGGTACCTGCTGGGAAGGTGCTGGCCTCCTCTCCAAAACAGAACTAGAATCTGGAGGAACACATCCTTTTTAGTTAGACCCCAAGTTTACATTCATGGGCTTCACAAGTGCTGTGGTTGCCCAGGCCACTGCCACCTGATTGATCATTAATTTCTTTTCTCCTGATTCTGGGGATTTTCCTGGAATCCCTGCACCCCTGGTTGTGGAAGGACATCCTCAGTGTGTTTCTGGCTGTCTCTCTGTCTCTCTCATCCCCTTTTCTGTGACCTTTGGAGTCAGACACAGAGCAAATATCTGATGAAAACACTAGAATGCTGGCAAATGGCTGAAGGACTTAAGGAAATAGCTTGATTATTGATTCCTTATACCTGCGCCAAGCTCCTTGCTCGGCCTGCCTATGAGCTGACTTCTCCCTAGCATGGCCCCTGGGATAAAAGGGAGAACCATAGAGCCAAAGCCCGAGGAACCCTGGCCAGGAGCAGGAGGGCCAACAGGCCCTGCCTTTGTTCTCTGGGTTGTTGGCAACAAATGCATATACCTGCTTCTCCTGGATCTTTTCTATTTCTCTGAGAGACACAGAAGTTCAGTTTCTGATCTGTACCTTTTGGGGAAAGATTGGTTGCTACTACTCATCCTGTGTCTTGGTTGGGGTAAAGATGCTTTTGGAGATTAGGGTGCCTGGCTGGGCTTAGCACCCTGGTAACAGTACCGTTAATGGCTCCATCATGGTGGACCCCACCCGGGGTGGGTACTGCCAATTTTGCCCATGTATATTTTATCTGGGTACACCAGAGTTCCTCCCAGACACTCCCTTCCTGATACTCTTTGTCTCCCAGGAACACCAAGCGGACAGCTGAAGTGTGGATGGATGAATACAAGCAATACTACTATGCTGCTCGGCCTTTTGCCCTGGAGAGGCCTTTTGGAAAGTAAGTGTCATGTAGTTAAGGAGGGCAGAGAGACAAGAAGAGCCTGAATCCTTAGCTGATCTCCCAGCTTAGCTGATTTCCCAGATGGTGGAATTATGGTTGGTCTTCTTTCCTATTCCTTAGTGCTATGCCCTGTCCTGGTTGTGCAGGGACCCTCTGCCACAGGGGCTGCCAACTCTTTAGGGAGACCTGAGTTGGGCTTGCACAGTTCACCAGTATTTCCAGCTCTTTGCAGAAAAGATATGAGACTAGTCCCTCCAGGTCAGAGCTCCTTTTATTTCTCAGTTGCTCAAGCCTAAACTCCCCCTAACTACTTCCTTGGAGGAGCAGTATGCATGTACATGTACCCACTAGCAATGTCCAAACTTCGTGGGAGAAGAGAAAGGACAAAGTATTTAAGAGCTAAGGAGCATTACATGAGATATCTCATTAACCTGCCCTCAGATCCAAGGAGTTGCCCTAGTGACCACAGACAACTAGGGTGTGACAGATAAGGAAACTGAGGCTTGTGCAAGTGAAAGTATTTGAGCTGGATCACACCACTGTAAGAGAATGGAGCTTCAGACCACATCTGCCTGATTGCAAAACTATATGACCTCGCATCCCGCAACTCAGAGCTGACTGGACTAGAGAAAAATAGCAACTGCATTTGCTATCATTTGTTTTTTGGGGGGACAACCTTTTTGTCCTACTAATGTCACTCTCTATAAACTCCTGAAGGCTGTTGAACAGATGGGTTTTAAACTTTGTAAGTCAGGCTCATCGCTACACAGGATTCAATCAGGACCAGCCATGATGACTTGAACCTGTGAAATCCTAGTCTATGTCGCTCCTCCCACTCTCTACCCCTCATCCTCCTGATGCACTGGTTCTCATCCTCATCAGAACTTCTGGTCCGCTGGCCATGATCCCCAACCTCCTTTCTTCATCTGCTTCTCTCTTCAGCTTGCTTAAGCAATTAACAGTTTACCCTGAGGGTCACTTGGGCATTGCATTTGTTTGAGTACTGACAATTGTGAGCATTGCTCTGTGAGGGGTCATTTCAACCAGTCAATTCTTTTACGGAATAAATTTGATAAACTTGCCATTTTTTTATTTCCTGTTATATTATCTGATAAAAACTAATGAAAAAATATGCAATTTTTGGTCATCTTATATTTAAACAAATTGGACTGAAAGACAGAGCTCCAAAAATCTTGTCCTCAGAATTTCTGTCCTATTGTCCATCTGGCAACCCTCTTCTTAGGCCCTCACATTTCCTCACCCCTGGATAAACCTGATTTTGTGCTCCTTCCTCCCCTGCACATCAGCCATTGACCAGCTGGTGCTGCTGGCCATACTCCGTGGCCATCGGTCTCAGGCCTCTCCTGGCCAGCATTCCCCTCCGCCTTTAGGAAACCTTTCTCGCTCTGCTCCACTCTCTCCACCCCCTCCTTTCCCTTTCAGCAAATGACACCTGTTTTATAGATGAAATAGACATCGATTTCCCAAGACAAACCAACCCATTAGCTTCACCACATCTGCATCATCCTTCTCAGTCTCTTTTGTCTCAGGGGACAAGTGTGCTTCCTGCAGTGGTAAGCCAGCCCTCCACCTGCACTCTGGATGTTCCATTCATGCCTGTACTCATTCATAAATCAGCATCTATCTGGTTCCCGCTGTCTGGATTCATCTCCTGCATCCTAGTGCAGGGCCTCTCAAATTTTAATGTGCTCACAGATCTCCCAAGGATTGCATTAAGGTGCGGAATCTGATCCTGGAGGTCTGCATTTCTAATACGCGCCCAGGTGATACAACGCTGGTCTGAGGACCCTAGATCAGGGGTCGGGGGAATAGATCGGGGTTTGGGGGAACATTCGCAAACATGTCTATAAGGGGACTTTTTGGAGGAGCTTCAAACCCCCTCGCGCCTGGGCTTCTCCCCCACAGGGCTGATGGACTTGGTCTGAGGGGCCTGGGCTGTGGCGTTTGTAAGAAACCCCTTTCTGCTGTGGCCATGTTTGCAGTGTGCAGCTGGGGCTTGCATCCAGGTGGCTTCACTCTCTCTGATCTCATCTGTCCTGTGCTACATCATTTCCACCTACATTTACGCTTATTCAGTGTCTTGGGAGGAGGAAAGAAAACAAACTAAAAGTCCTCCTGCAGCATTGCTCACCACCCACACCCCTGTCATTTTCAGCCTGTTCAGGGCCCTGTTTCATGAAGCAGAGGTCCGTCTGGCGGTCAGCCCCACCTCCTGCAGCTGCTGACTCCTGGCTGAGCCGGGGCTGCTATACACCTTCTCCTAAGCTGCCCCACATATCTTCCTCACCCCACCATGGTGTGCCTCCTCAGCCCCCAGCCTCCGGAGTGCTCCCATCTCTGCTTTTCTGCTGCTAGGCTCTGTCTTTGGGCCCCATTTATAGGCCTTGTTTCTTCTTCCCAACCCTTACATGTTGGCTTTCCTCTTCTTACTGCACGTCATACCTGGCAATGATACACTCTCTGCACTACCCATACTCACAGGTCTGTTTCTAACCAGGACCTCTCCCCTGAGCTCCAGGCCCTTACATCCAAGTATCAACCAAACACCTCCACCAGAATGTCTCCCAGGCCACGAGTCCTAAACAGAACTCCTGAAATTTGCTCCTACATCTGCCCCTCGAGGCTCTCATATTCCCCATCTCCATGAACAGTCTTCTTTGCACCTTACTGGCCAAGTCAGAAATCTGGGTGTCACCCTGTCCCTTCCCTCCCTCTCTCTACCTCATCAGTGCTGCGTTATTGACACTCCGAGCGCCCAGGCCCTTGCTGAACGCCCAGCACTGAGTGCACTAAAAACCTGCCTGTCCTGTCCCAGAGGCGCTGATTCTGCTGAGGAGGTGTGGTCCGTGCTCTGTTGTAAATGCTGGTGCAATCTTGGAGCAGAGGCCGAGAGAGGAAGGTGGGGAGGCTGGACAGGAAGCAGGGCTCATTGTGTTGGCCTTCCCGGAAGACAAGGCATGAATGGAGCTTAGGTCGTTCCAGGCAGTGCAGACTGAGAGAAGTGAAGGGTTGATCCTGTGGCTCTCCATTCCCTCCCCCACTTTCCTAATGGAAGCGTGATTGGCACCTGGGGTTCCATAGCTGCCTCATTTCTGTCCTTCCTGTCCCCAGCTCTTTCCCATCAAGCCCATTCCCAAATCAACAGCTTTCAAAGTGCAAACCTCGACACATCATACCCCACTTGGTGCCCATCAGTCTCATCCCAGCGCCCTTCACGTGAAGTCCAGACACCTCAGCAATGCCTCCTGTGACCCTTTGTGCACGGTCCCTGCTCCCATCCCTCTCACTTCCTGCCTCCCTCCTGTCATTCACATACACGTCTATTTTCAGGCCCTGCACTTCCTTCCCATGTGCTGGTCTCTTTTGCCTGTTCCCCCCGCAGCAGGGCCCTTAGGTCATCTGCTTTCTGGTTTGTTATGTGGCAGTGGTGGCAAACCTATGGCATGAGTGTCACAGTGGGCTGTTTGTATCCTTGAAGACTCTGGAAGATTTGCCATCACTGGTCTGTTGTATCCGCTGTTCCTTCCAGATACCAGCGTCATATTACTACCTTAACCGGCATGGATTGAACAGGCAAGGGTGCACCTCTGGGGTGTCCCCCAAAGCCCCCTAAGCCCACCCTATGCCACATGGAACTCTGATGCTTATTTCACTGCCTTGTTCTACTGCCCCAGAGCTTTCCATCATATCCTACATGGGGTACAATGCTTGACATACAGTAAGTGCTCAGTGAATATCTCCAGAGTAAATACATGACCAGACCTCCCAGTACCAGCCGAGGAAGAGAATTCTCTGAGGCTGTGGCACTAGGCAGTGGTATTCCACAGAATCCACAGAGAGACTGTGAGTAAGTAGACCCAGTGCTCTGGCAGTGAATTATTAACAACATGCTGAATGTTCTTGCAGGTTTGTTTTTAATGAAAACTAAAAACAGCCCCAAATTCCATTTTCAAGTCAAAGCACAAGCCCTCAGTGTCATCACCGTACCATTGTGAGATATTGCTAGGTGTTTCCGTAGCTCCGTCCAGAGAAATAGACAGCTGTAGAAATCTCTGCTTCGTTCATTTCTCCAGCTTCCTCTGGAGACACTTGGGCACACTGCGTGGGCACTGGTCACGCCTCGTGCTCCCCAGCTGGGGCTGCTGTTGTGGTTCTGCCTCTGATGGCTGATTTTTCTTTGTTACCCCCAGCATTGAGAGCAGGCTGAATCTGAGGAGGAATCTGCAGTGCCAGAGCTTTAAGTGGTACCTGGAGAATGTCTACCCAGAGCTCAGGTATTCCTGTCTGCTGGAGTCTTGGCTTGTCTCAGAAAGGCTTCAGCTGGCTTGGGCAGGGCCAGGGACGGGGCACAGCTGGCTGAGGCGTTTTAAGTCCACGGAAGACCAAGACCACTTGGCTCCCCTTAACCCTGAAGCTGGAAGGAGAATTCATTAGCAGCGTGAGGCACTGAGAGTAGCCAGTCGCGGTATTGCTCAGCTGCTGGGGTTGGTGTCCTGGGTTGTGTCTTGAGAACGTGGGCCTGCTGATGCTGGCTTCTTCCCGGCGCTCTGACCAGCTGTAGCTCCTGAGTGCTCCTGGGCTGTCTCACTCCTGGTAGCATCCTCCCCTTCTCCTCTCTGAGCAGTGTGCCAGTCTTGGTGACAGCCAGGGGGAGATGGCCCTGCCATTCTCAAAACATACCCCCGACCTCTCCAGCTGCTAGTGTTTGCAGGGCCCAAGAGCAGTGAGTTCTTATCTCTCCTTGTGGTTTTCCTCCAGTGTTCCCCAAGATTCCTCCATCCAGAAGGGCAACATCCGCCAGAGGCAGAAGTGCCTCGAGTCTCAAAAGCAGAACAACCAAGAGATCCCGAACCTAAGGCTGAGCCCCTGTGTCAAGCTCAAAGGAGAGGAAGCAAAGTCGCAGGTAAAGTCACTGGTGAGGACACAGTGCCTTGTCACAGCAGAGGGAGGTGGCCAAACTGTCCTTGGCTACCTACTCTTCTGTGGGGCCTAATCCTAACCAGAGATTAGCAGCAAAACAGGAACAGGAGAACCCCTCCTTGCAACATACACACACACACACACACACACACACACACACACATGCACACACACCTAGAGTCTGCCACCGCGTTTACTCCACTGAGTGTCTGAATACATACATGGAATCCCTGAGAAAGGAAGCTTAACAGGCAGCATTTTGCTCCAGCAAACTGACCATAAAGTTAGCAGGAACTTAGTGAGTCTGCCATTGGTGTCAGACTCACAATCTGCAGGTGTGGATCTGTGCTGGGTCAGGCAGGGTGGGTGACACAGCTACCTTGCTAGAGACGTGCAAAGGGAACAAAGCCTGCTACTGGAGACCAAAATGCCCGTTTGGTGATTCTCCCAGCTGACATGACCCTGACTTCTAGGCACTTACATGAGGTTTGGTAAAGTCATCACCACCAGGCACCCCATCTCTGGGTGGGATCCTCACTCATTGTCTGCTTATTGATTGGTGCTCAGTCACCTCTGTGTATTGCCCACCCATTCCCCAACTCCTGCCCCGGGCCCCTGGCTCCACTTCTGTCTCTCTTGTTTACCCCAAGTTCACAGGACCATTGTGGCCTCTTCACAAAAAGATTTCCTTTTACCTTACTCTATTCCTCAACAGAGCACACCTCCGTTTTTTCAGGACAGTGTTTTCCCTTCCGAAGATTAACCCACTCTTTTCATGGTCACTGACAAAGTGAAGGTCCCAGCTGAAGGAGGTGTGTGCTAGCCTTCCAGGTTACCCTGCTGCCTCTGGGCAGGGGCCTCCACCAGGCCAGGCTTGAGGTCTGTGTCTCTGTGTCTCTGCACCCAAGGAGGAGACCCAGCACAGCTAGTTGGTGCACCGGAGTCTTGTCACAGTTGATAGTGATCACTGCGGTTGATCCTTCAGACATCCAAATATGTTGAGAGGTGGGCTGAATGAAAGGTTCCGTAGCATCCGGCTTCGTTCATTCCAACGCCTTGTGCGCTTGTGTGAGGAGAGCTTCGAGGGCATGTTCCGTAGACCAGTGAGTTGCCTGGTGTAACCTCTGAGGTTGGAGGCCAGCTGACGGCCCTGTGTAGTCAGGTCCCTGCTCGCCAGGGAGGGCTCACATGCACAGTCAGAACCGCTCCTGGTATTGCCCAGAGTAACCATCGACCCCTTTCATCCTCAGTCTTCCCTTCCCTGGAATGATACTGTGAGTATTTTCTTCTCACTTGTTTCATGTTCCTGCGCAGAGGAATCTTTAAACGTGAAGCTCATCAGTAAGCAGCATAGATTAACGCTTCTGTCCCCTCGCCAGCATCTCTTCCCAATGGCGTGAACATGCTGCTGTGCTGGGGGAGCACTTACTTGCAGGCAGCGCTGGGGTTTGGCCAAGAGCTCACCAGGCATCTTCTTGTTTATAATAACCCCGTGCAGCACTGTGTCCTGTTACCATCCCCACTTGACAGATGGGGCAGGGCAAGTGAGGCTGCCAGGTTGTTCATGATTGATGCCAGGGCAGACTTTAGATCCAGGCCTGCTGCTTGCACAGCCCAGTTCCAAAGACTAGGCTGGGGTTTCCGGGCCTCAGCACTATTGACATTAGGACCAGGTCATTCTTTGTCCTATGCAGTGTAGGAGGCTTAGCATCAGTCCTGGGCCCACTACCATGCCAGTAGTAGCAGTCAACATCATTGTCTTCGTCATCATCAAGTCTCCTGGCACTTCCCAATGACCCCCGGGCGTGGTTTGCGGACAAAAAAATCTCTCTACTACTCTAGGCTGATTGTTTCCTGCCCATTAGAGGAGGGAGCTCCAAGACCAGCCCTTCTTTCTGGTCTCATCCTCACCCCTGCCTGTCTTAGTTATTGCCTCTTAAAAAACTATTTCCCCCTGCTTCTCCCTCCAGTGCAAGACAGTAAGCCCTGGGGCAAGCACTGTGGCTCCTTGCCTCCCATCCTGGCTTTTGCAATTGTGGTCACAGGGTGTTTCCTGGAGAGAAGTGACAGCCCCCATCAGGCCATTCCCTGTTCCCACCAGCAGTGGCCAGAGACATCTCCGGTAATTCCTCTAAGCACAGGTGGCCAGTTTCCCTTCTCCAAGGGACTGGTAAGGGGGCTGAAGAATCAGGATCAGACCCTCTTCCTCCTTGGCCCCTGACTGGCTTGTTCCCACAGGGACAAAGCCACTTGCACCAACCTATAGGACAGTCTTGCAGTTACCTTCCCTGTGTGGCTTTGGGGATGAGGAGGGATGCCAATCAGTCTCCAGAAGGAGCCACAGCAGGCCAGACCTTCTCTCCCATCTCCTCCCCTCCCCTTCTCTCTCCTCTTCCTCTGTGGTCTTTGGGACTTTGGATGACATTATGTGAGGCCCATTCCTGGCGTTGACCTCACAGAAAGCCCGTGTTCCTTATACCACCATAACTCTGCTAGTGAATATGATTCCTCAGCATCCTTCCCTGCAGAAGTTCAGGCTAAATTGTCCTGCATACTGGCCTGCTGGAGTGTGTGCACCTCTTAAAATAACTGGATAGCTTAGAACTTTCTTCTTTCCCTCCCACCTCTTGGCCCTTCCCTCTGTGCACATTCTCATTCCTGTTGCCCCTCAATCTACCTCTTGTCGTAGTTCTCATGTTCTCAAAACATTGATTTGGGCTCCCTTTAAAGAAGAGAGGGACAGTCTAAAGACAGCTGGAGTGGGGGGGCCGACCTGCCAGGTGGCTGCTTGAGATAGCAAGTGTAGGGAGGGTGACACTGGAGACCATACAGTTCAGCTGGACTGTTGCTCAAAACCCAGAATTGTTCACCTCCCAGGAGCCATCTGCATGGCCCAGGCCAAGTCCTCATCGGGGCATTAGGGACAGAGACTCCCAAGGGAGCATAACCTCCTTGCTCTGGCCCTTGACTAGCATTTTCCAAGCTGACCTTGTTGATGGTCAGCGCCTGCTGGGACTTTTGGCGCTTCTTACAGCCTGTCCTGATTATTGCCCAGTGGCACCCTGCAAGTAGTGGCTTCCCTCAGTCCTGAGTGCACCTTCCTGGTCTCTCCCCCAGGGCTGGGCCTTCACCTACACCCAGCAGATCATCCAGGAGGAGCTGTGCCTGTCGGTTGTCACCTTGTTCCCAGGTGCCCCCGTGGTCCTCGTTCTTTGCAAGAATGGAGATGAGAGACAGGTAAGCAGCAGGCAGGTCTGGGGTGTGGCTGTGGCCGCCATGCATAATGTATGCCGGGTCGGACTGGGTGTCATGGGCAGGACGAGAGAGGAGCTATGGGAAAAAGAAGGGCTGGTAAGAAGGAAGTGCCTTCAGTCAGGAGGGAGGGGATGTTGCTGTGGACAGTCTCTGTGGTGCCAGCAGTAACGCCACGTGGCCTGGACACTCAGCTCACATGGGAAGTCTGTTGACCTCCGCATACCTCACCAGGCCCACCCATCTGGTATTGGCCCTCATTGCTCCATCCCTGCCTGGGATCCCAGACAAAGATCTTAGCACCACAAGAATGAACAAGATTTGACCTTTTGCCTTCAGGGCTTTGGGCTGCAGCAGTGTGTACCCCAAAAGTCTTGATGTTCTAGATGCACCATATGCCCACTTCCTCCGGCAGCGAGGTCCTGGCTCCTCTTCATTTCCTGCCCACCGTGTCCTGGCATGAGACTGAGACTCAGGTGCCCATTTTATGGCTCACTGGCTGTGTGATCCATGGTAGGGTACTGACCCTTGCTGAGCTTCCCTTTTCTTTACTGCAAAATGGACTGATGATGCCTGCCACACAGAGCAATTAACTGAGATGGTTGCTGCAAAGCACAGAGCACATTGCCTGGCCCTTGATGGGTCCCCGGTACCTGTCCATCCTCTGTCCTTTTCATGCAAGGGGAAGTCAGAAAACAGCACAGGAGACGCACTGTTGTGCCTGTCCCTCTGCAAATGCATTTTGGAGAAGGCCCCCTGCCACTCCTGCCCTCGCCCCCCCTTCCTCACGGTGCAGACACAGGGTGTGGGGCGTCCCTTTGGTTGCTCCTGGGACCAACTTGCTTTGCATTTCCTGGCCTATTACTTGAAAAGTTATTGCCTCCTAATGAGTTTTCCTAGCAAACATATTGATTCTGCTTTTAACTGTTTTTAATCCAATTTTTAAAAGAAGGACACCAACAATGGTACCAGGCAGCACAATTAGTTGTAGTTTCATTAGACCATGAAATCAAGTCTCTGGCTGACCCTAGACCTGTGGTATCAACCGCTCTGATGATACCAGAAATCTGGACACTGTTAGGATCTCCTGTCTTAGCCAGAGAGAACTGGCTTATTCTCTCTCTCCTCCATCTTCTCAGCAATGGACCAAGACTGGGTCCCGCATCGAGCACATAGCATCCCACCTCTGCCTAGACACAGATGTGTTTGGTGACAGTACTGAGGATGGCAAGGAGGTGGTCGTCAACCCGTGCGAGTCTTCACTCATGAGCCAACACTGGGAGATAGTGAGCTCTTGAGGACCCTGGATGGAGCCACCGTGGGCCAGGGAGCCATGCTTTCCCAGACAGAACGGACTGGAAACCAGGCTGTGAACAGCCTGCGACGGTGCTAGATGCCCTGGCTGGAGGTGGAGCAGATTCCCCAGGACAGGAGCTATTGTCTCAGGGAAGGAGGCAGGAGAAGGCCGCAAGCCAGCAGGGCTCAGCAATAAAGTCCACGTGTTCACAGAGCTGTGAAGATCCGTCCTGGCCCAGTCTTCCCTGATCGACACCTGGAGAGAGAACTAGTGGGAGGTGTTTGCTGTTCCTTTCTTACGAAAGAGGCAACCCATGGAGGCCAGAGTGGGGAGCTTTCCTCGTCACCAGGCCAGGACTAAACCGGAGATGCAGAATGGAGGTGGTTTGCAGAATAAATAAATTAACCTTAGACGTCATCCTTGGGTATCTGTCATGTTGTTTCTTCCTGTGCCTGTTCGGGGCTAAGCTAAGTTCTCCCCTGAATGTGGATGGTGTGTGTGTGTGGGGGGGGTGTTTTGTGGCAGAGCGGACAAAGGGGAAGACAGGTAAGTGGGGCACCTGTGACTTTATCCTACGTTGCCACCAACTAGCTGTATGATCTCAAAAGCCATGTCCCTTCATGGGTCCAGCATTTCCTATTATGTCACATGGGAGAGTAGGGCCAGAAGGATAGTTTTTACTGATGAGACAAGTGCTGATCAAAATATATAGTGTGTTTAAATTTTAAAAGTAATTACAGTAAAAGACACATTGCCATTAGTCCCCTTAAGAATACTCCTCCTCCCTTTGAACACGCTTCTCCTGTCATTCTCACCACTGTCTGAAACTGTTTCGGAAGTCCCCTTTCAGTAATGTCTTTAGAAGGGTGTGATTGAAAATCTGGAGAACACTGTGGCTAAGTGCCATTCAAACTGAAAGGCAGAATCATAGAAACACTACTCTGTGTCCTCGTCCACTTTATTCAATGAATCTGGCATCTGACTTCTGGCTCTTCAAAGTCAAAATGACCATGAAAAGTAAAAATTTGTATCACTCAGGACATTGAGGGCACTCTGGAACTGTGTCAGAAAGTAGCAAGAATGATAGAATAAGTGTGGGGATGGGACACAGGGCCGTGTGGTCTGTGGCATTAGCATAAGAGTGTTTTATTGTAACAAAGCTGCAGTTTACTGGTGTGGTCTGGGACTCAGTGACATTGGTTGCCCACTTTTATTAACCGCTTAACAGTTTACCCAGAGCGTCACTCAGGAAGTACATTTGTTTACCTGCTGACTATTCCAGCTGTTGCTTGGGGAGGGGTCATTTCAATCAACTGATTATTGTATTGAATAAATTTGATAAAATTATATTTTTTATTTCCTGTTATATTAGCTTATAAAAATGAAAAAATGCAATTTTTGGTCATCCTGTATTTAGATAATTGGACTGGTAAGTGGCTAAATAGGTCTTAAGAGAATAGTGGCTTAAGAGAAAAAATAATTTGTATTGTTCAAAAATTTCCAAACTATGCCCATGCCTTCTCTGCCAAGGTAAGTCCACCACATGCCGTTTAGTCATTGTCTTCGTTATTTATCATCACATAATAAACTACCCATGGCTTAGCAGCTTAAAGCAAGACATATATATTAGCCCGGTTTCTGTGGGTGAGGAGTCCAGGCTGAGCTTAACTGGGTCCTCTGTTCCAGGGAGGCTCAAGTGGCTGCGATCACCACGTTGGCCTGGGCTGCAGCCTGCTCCACGGGGCCAGCTCTGTTCCCGGCTCACTTGGCTGTTGGTTGGTTTTGGCTGCTTGCAGGCTGTGGGTCTGGGCTGCCCCAGTCCCTTGCTCTGTAGGCCTTTCCAGCATCACAGCAACTTCTCAGCAAGGTGTCCAAGGAGGCAGTAACACCAGCAAGATGGAGTCACAGTCTTTTACAACCAGGTCTCACAAGTTACCTCCTGTCACGTTTGCCATATGCTGTGGGACAGAAGCTGTCACCAGGTGCAGCTCATTCTCAAAGGGAGTGACTTATTCAGGTGAGTGAAGGCCAGGGAGAGGGTGATCACAGGAAGCTGTTGTACAATAAGCTCACCACCATGATCATTGTATGCTAAGCAGATGTCTAACCCCTTTGTCCAAAAAGCCCTTCAGTGATGGGAAGTTCAGTTTCATGATAAAATACATTACTAAGGACTACTGTCGCCTTGATGGAAAAAGCTGCCATACATACACCCAGAATCTCCTCTGGTAGTTGTATTTGTTTATGCAAACTTCCATCACCTTTTCTAGTTGGGATGTGGCTCTTGGGTTGGGAATATCCCACTCCGCACTGGGCAAAGCAGAGGAGGCCATCAAGAGGCAAAGCCATCTGTGGGAGACATTCTGAAGCCTCCGTCAGCTGTGTGCTCACTGGGTTTAAACTAGCTTTGCAGAGAGGAAAGAGGATAGACTCATTCACCAGCAACCTTTCCCCCAAGAACTGGAAACAAGTACCATGCTAGAATAACTCAGGGTGTGGTGCTGTCCTCTTTCACCTTCTTGCCTTCTGTATTTGTGACTATCCTGAGTTCCCAGGTGGCAAGAAAGGTGTCTCTTGCCTTTCTTTGTCCCCAGCCCTGTGTCAGGCATGGTGAGCTGTCAGTGGATGTTTTCTTAAGTAGTTAGTTGATAAACAGCTTTATGTTCAAGATGCAGTGTCGTACATGTTACAACCCCCATAAAGTCACAGAATGCACGTGGCCTAAAGTTAGTCCTGGACACTCAAGGGAATGAGAAAGGGGAATAGAGGGCTCTGGCCCAGGGGGGCAAATGCATCCCATCCAACCTCTTTCCTTCCGTGTGGTAGAAGAGCTATCGCTCAGGACTCCCGCTGAGCTACCGCTTCTGAGTGAAAGACGCTGGAGAGAATAACAAGAAGGGTCACAGTGAAGGATGTGGAGAGACCTGCTAGTGGAGGTACGAATGGCTCATATGTGAACTACAGAGCATGCGTACTAAAGCCTCTCGGATGGAAAATGGGCGTTAAAGACTGATATAGGAATCACTACAACTGCGTGAAGCTATGTGAAACCCTCTCTCTGCTATCCTCACTGTCCTTGGCTGATGCAGCAAAAGTAGAAGCAATTGTAAAAGCAAGCAGAACAGCAGTTCCAAACCTCCCGCTCAAGGCAAAGCTGCTGATTCCTGAGAGGACGCCAAGCGACTGTGGTCCAGGGTCCTCACAGCCTGCACATGCCCAGCGGTGAGTGTGAAAAATTGCCTGGCCACCAGGCCTTTTGGTGGATACTGAATTAGAGTCTTCAGGCCACTCTGATCACTGAGTTTGATTGCCAAAATGACTCACTTAGCTCATTTAGCAGGTCATCTATAGCTGTGCATGACAGTTCGTTGAATGACCTCAGCCTATGAGATAAAAGACCTCTACTCTAAGAATGTTTTTAAAATTTTTTATTAGTTTGTATTTGTAAGACGCCATCGTTACATTTATCTTGGGGGTTTCATACATACACATATCTTGATCATTTTTACTACCCCTGCCCTCCACCCTCCCTTCTTCCTCCTTTCCCAGATCCCCTTCCCATCTCTACAGAGTCTACCTCCCTGTTTCTCAACATGGCACTTTGCTCTCTAAATTATTTCTGTTTTGGGTCTTTTACAGAAACTATGCAATATTTAACCTGTGACTGACTTATTTCATTTAGTATGATGGTCTCAAGAGTTATCCATTTTCCTACAAATGATTCAGATTTATCCTTCTTTGTGGCTGAGAAGTATCTTAAGATTGCCACAAGATTCAGACCCCAACCCATGCTTAGACATGCAACCCTTCCTGAAGCCAAGTGAGGAGATGGAAGAAGCCCCCTCCCTTAGGATCACCTCTGGCTAGTGGGAACTGTTTGAGCTTCTCTGAGTATATTAATGTGATGCACACATTAAACGAGAAGGAATTTATACATGTTACATGTTATATGTGTGTATACATTTGGCCCTCTGTCTTCACAGGTTTTGTACCCGTGGACTCAACCAATTGCACACTGAAAATATACAGACAGAAATGTTTCCATACTGACCTTGCACACACTTCTGTCATTATTCCTCATTATTCCCCATTATTACTATTAAAACTATTTCCATAGTGTTTACGTTGTTCTAGGTGTCTTAAGTAACCTAGAGAGATTTAAAGTATATGGGAGGATCTGCACAGGTTATATGCAAGTACTATACTACTTTATATACGGGATTCGAGCATGCATGGATTTTGGGATCTACAGGGTGGAGCAGATGCTGGATCCCTCCCCCACAGATACTGGAGGATGAATGTATTCAACTGGGAAGAAGAGCTGCAGGGGCTTTGGGCATTCTCTGGTGTGTGGATTAGAGTTCGGGACATGATGGCAAGTGAATGGGGAGAATGGTAGCTTTTAGGTAAATCTGGGCTCTGCATGTGTCCTTGAACCTGGTGCCGCACAGAAGCTGAGACTCTCCTGGCAGTTTATTTCCTTATGTGCTTTGTAACTCTCCCTGCAAGCTCATCTTCAGTGGGAGCTTTTTTCCTCTGGAGATCCAGGGTATTCTGCCTTGTTGCCCCCTGGGTTTGCCTTTGGTGAGCTGGAAGTCTGGAGGTGCATCTTGCTTACGTGTCTTTTCATTTTCTTTCTTTTTTTTTCAGTTTAATTCCTGGGTTGATGCTTGTGAATTGCTTATGGCAGCTAGCTTTATTGCTAGTATTGAGAACTCTTTGGGAATGATTACTTCCTCAGAGACATCTTCCAGGTGTAGCTGGTTTTGGGTTTTTGAGTCTGTTGCAAGATCCTACCTCTTCAATTTATTGGGGCTGAGAAGTTGCCGTTTGGCCAGCCCCTGGTTCTTTGGCCCTGGCCTATGGTGTTCTTTCTGACCCTCAGGCAATCTCAGTCAGCCCCTGCAGTCCTCTGTGTCCACCGCTCCGTTCCACTGGTGTGTCTTTCTGTGGAGGCCTCTAGGGTCACCAGCAGTCACCGTGCATGTGCACGCTTGAGCTGCCTCTCCCACGCCGCGAGCCGGAGCTCTGCGAGAAAGCGCCATCTCCCACTTCCTTCTTCTGCACCGAGGTCTTGCTTTTGGCTCTCCCTGTGGGCTTCAATTCTCACTTTAGGTCCTTGGTGGGCCTTGGGAATCCACTTCCCTCCTTCTTCTCTTCCTCAAATTGCTATATTCCAGTGTCTGGACAACAACCCCCGGAGAGGCTGCTTCTCTGCTATTTTCTGCTCCACCATTGTCCCGGAAGTCTCTGGTGCTGGCGGTCCAGGGTGTTCTGGTTGTGGAAGAATACCTCAGAATATGGGCTCACCTCTTTAGGGTCCCGTTGGGTTGCACTGATTTCAGGCCAATTTGTCCACTGATTTCTATGTTGGTGTTTTTCAAACTGTGAGTGATGAGAATTTGGGTCCAAGCGCTATGCTTGACACAGCTTAGATTGTAATCATTTACACACTGCTTTTTCCACTCCAAATTTTAGTGCTGCTTGCACGCTATTGTCACCCATTCAGCTGGTAGATAGGGCTTGTCCAGCTCTTCCAGGCACCAGGCTGTAGGAAAGACCCCATTTCTGTTCTGTGCCACCCACAAGGCTGTGGATCTCCTAACTGCCTCTGCTTGGATGGCAATGCCCAGCCTTGGGGATGTGTTTCAGCTTCAGTTCCCCTCCAGCTCTCACTCCCCACTCTCATTTTCAGTTCCCACTTGGTTTGTGGAATCTGGAATGCTTCCCTTCCTTCCAATTTGAAATACAGCTGTGATTTCAAATTATTTTATCCAATATTTATATATGTGTGTGTGGTAGGAACCTGCCTATGTCGGCTCAGACCAGAACTCCTTAGTGCTGTAATTATCTGTCACCACTGTCTTTCTCACGGGTGGTGGGGCCATATCTTATTGTAGACACTCAATAAATTTCTGTGAATGAGTGAGCAAATAGGCCTGTGATTCTTTAGTACCACTTCCTAATTACCTCCTAGCTAGTTATCAGACGTTAGTTTTAAAAAGACAGCCCAGGCAGAAATGGAAGACCAAGAAGACAAATTTATAACAATAAAATCTCGTTATAATACACATAGATTTAGGGATCATGCATATTTAACTTCATAATGACAGAATTTAATACTGAAAATGCTAACTGGAAAGAACTATCAGTAATGGAAATCTTTAATACTGCTGTAAAACCCAGCCAGAGAGAATTTGTTCTCATAAACTCTGGGGGATGGCAATGGAAGGGTGAGCTGGTACCTTCCTATTTCATCTGCAAGAATCTCAGGTGTATCCACTGATGTCTGGCAACCTGGATTCTGGTTGGCCTCCAAAGAGAACTTCAGTTTGTACCTGCAGTCCACGTTGGTGACTGTCCATAAAGTACCATTTACCCCACTCCACGCATAGAGCCACAGTCCTGCCCTTGCCCACCCATTCTCCTAGCATCTGGGCAGAGTCTGGCATATAGGAGTCTGGTGAAGGGCTGAAGGTTGTAAGGCCTAGCAGCTGTGCAGACATGGTGACCTGTGGAACATCCCGCATGGCAGGTGGAAGCCTATTTGCCCCTGCCATGGACAGATGGTCTGAGCTCCCTTGTGGCCTATGGTTGCTGGCAGCCATGGATTAGCCAACACTGAAGCTCTGAGTGCTTTTCCATTTGCCATGGAGCCGACTAATTTAATGAAGCCGTCACAGTGCAAACCTCAGGGCTTATTGGAAAAGGACTCGAGCACGACATTATTTCACAGCAGTAGATTGCATCATTTTCATTTCACAGTTTTCCAATGGGAAATAATAAAACAAAATTACAAACATAATGAAGAAAGAAAGAAAGAAAAAAAATGGTGGGTGAGAGATGAATCCTCTGCTGTGACAGGGCTGGTTTTCTTACTCACTTGAGCCGTAAATATTACCTGGCTTTGCTCTGCAGGAAGGAACAGCAGCAGCCCAGGATACCTCCGCCTGCTGCTGAAGATAACAGGCTGCAATAACTCACTGTCCAGGCCCAGCAAGGAGCCATGAGTGCCCCTGGAGATGGCCCGCCGCACAGCCTTCTGAGACGGTCCAGACTCCCAGAGCACAGCCCGCGCCAGGCCAGGCTGCTGCGGTGCTGACGTGAAGGGCTGCCATCAGGTGTGCACTGCACCTTCCTTCCCCAGAAGACTTGGCAACTTCAAGGGTGGGTCTGCGCCACCCCCGAGGAGTGGAAACAGGTCTCTGCCTTCCTCCGGCCTGCAGGTGCCTTCAGTGTGACTAGGGTGACCCAACAGCTGGAGGGTAAGTAGGAATCAACAGAGGGACAAAGCTCTTTCCAAAAGCTGTTCTCCTTTATTGCACCGACAGGCACAGATGCAGGGAGGCAACAGAGCTGGGGGACCTTTTATTCTATTTAGAGAGCCTGCCCTTCAGCCCAAGGAGATGCCCCAGGCCTGGTCCACAGCAAAGAGAGCGGATTTGTTTGTTCCAGCCAGGCCCTAAATTCCTCCTCTACCTTTTCTGAAAATATGTTTTCTCCTCTGATGGGGGGTGGGGTGGGGGGTGTGTTTGAGGTCATCTAGAATGAGCTCTCTCCAAGGCTGCCCCTGATTTCCTTTTCCACCCTCATGAGGCTTCCCCGTCTCCTGGGTAGAGTGCACATACGTCCCACACCGACTTCAAGGAAAAGACCTTCCCTGAAGCGTCATCTCCCTTTTCACCTTGATGAACATGCTCCTAATCCAGAGGCCAGTCTCTCTGCTCTTAGATAATGAAGGTTCGAATCCCAGTCCTCTAGATCCTAGCTGCCTGGCAAGAGGCAAATTAGCTACCCTTTCTGAACCCCACTGTCATGTGTCTGAACTCTCACAGCACTTTGTCCAGCTTGGGGGCCACTTTTCCCTAGATCCACCCTCGTGGTCTTCAGAAGGCCTGAGTACAGGGAGAGGGTGGGAATGTCCCCAAGCAGCCCAGGCTGAATGTTGTATCCGGGAGCAGAAATGTTCTGAGGCTCAAGGGAAGAACGGGAGACAAGTGAGGTGAAATTAATGCATAGAGGGGTTAAGGATTTAGCTGAAGTGGTAGAGTGCTTGCCTGATAAGTGCAAGGCCCTGAGTTCAATCCCCAGAAACCCACCCCCTCAAAAAAAAAAAAAAAAGAAAAAAGAAAGGACATTAACGTATAGAGAGGGATTTTAAGAAGATGGAGATAGGGACTCATCCTAGATGACAGGAGCAGTGTGAGCAAAGCCTCAGAGCAGAACACAGGGCATGTAGACCTGAGATGTGGAAGGGGAAGGGAATCAGGTAAGGCCACAAAGGAGCCTTGGATGCTAGGTAGAGGAATCAGCAGTTAGTTGGGTAAGTAGCTGTGAGCCATTGAAGGTTTGGGAGCAGGGGACTAACACTGAAGTACAAAAGATTGACTGGGTAGCAGAGAGTAAGATGGTTTGTGCTGAAATCTGTGCTGCTGGGGCCCATTAGAGGCTCCAGAAATTTTCCATCACTACCAGTCAGTGACAATGGAAAACAGAGGGTGGCTGTGAGAGCCTGGAGTGTGGCTGTGGGCTGCAGAGGAGAAGAGGAGTGGGAACAGTACAGGGAGAATAGCCTTAATGCCAACCGGAGCCTGCTGAGTTAAGTGAATCTATGTCTCCGTGGTACTTACACTTTGTTTATCTATTTGAGTGTCTGATACCCGGCTTAATTTTTAAATTATAAAATATTATAGACACACAAGAGGTAAATAATAGTGCATAACAACCATTGACCTGGCGCCTCCTCTGTGCTCGATGTGATTCTGAGAGCACGGAAGAACTAGAAGCAGAATCTGTGTAGTGATAGCTCCTCCTATTATGTCCATCTTACAGGGCAGTCACTTGAGGTCCAGGAAGTTCAGGTAACTTGCCCAAAATCGCACAACCTGAGCTAAAAGTGAGATCCAAATCCAAGAAGCCGCTCCCGAGTTCTGGGTTCATGAAGCTCCACCGCTTTTCACATAAAGGACAAAACCACAAAATGCTTGTGTTCTCACGCAAAGGAACAAATGGCCAATGAGGGAATAAGTCTCAGGGTCACCACGGCTAACCGTCATTAAATATGTAGAATGACTCAATTTTAAAAGCTTGAGAGGGAGTTTGACACAACAGACTTTGGCCATTTGTTAGATCTGGGAGGGATGAAGCATTTAGCGAGCTATTCGGGTGTGCAGGCTTTTGTGCTTTACGGCCACTATTTTATTTAATGCAAACGGCATCCCTACGGGGTAGATATTAGTAACACAATTTTACAGATGAAGAACTTGAGTCTCAGAGAAGTTAAATAAGTGGTCAAGGTTGCCCAAGTGATAAATTGCAGACTGAGTGCCTCATCTCAGTGACTCTGTCTCCAAAGTGCATGGCGGTGCAGCACCCCCCCCCAGGTGAGTATGTAAATCACTACGCAATAAATATTTACTACACACCTGTTTTATGACAGCACTGTGCCGGGACCTGGCCCTCAGTCCTCGCCTTCAAGGACAGCAAGCAGAGAGGAGAAGCAGGCTTTATTTCAGAGAGTGGGTGGAGGGTGTGTGCCCACTGATAGCATCACTGCTGCAACAGAGGTTGCTTGAGTGCAGGGACAGGGGAAGGGAGGCAGGCTTAGCAGAGAATGGGGCAGCGGCATTGTGGGGTTCACAAGAAAAGAGGGAGATGGTGCGATTCCACATGGAGGAGTCAACACTTGCCTCCGCGTGCTGTCTTTGAGTCCCTGGTACAGTCCTGCCATATCGGGGAGG
The DNA here is from genome assembly GCA_004026905.1 of Hystrix cristata. Lineage (NCBI taxonomy): Eukaryota > Metazoa > Chordata > Mammalia > Rodentia > Hystricidae > Hystrix > Hystrix cristata. The sequence goes on along the minus strand of PVJO010002834.1, from coordinate 7,037 downwards.
TGTTCTCTTTATGAGGTTGGGAAGGAACATAGTACCAAAGGCAGACTGAACTCTCCTCAGAGAATTGCCTTCTGGCCACCCGGCAGGGGAAGTACCGGAAGCTAAGTATCCCTTCTGTGTCCCTGTGGCACCCTGTGTCTTGACGGAAGGCCTGTGTCTCCATGTCCTTCTGTAGTCCCGTGGCTTTCTCCGCATGGCCTATCTTAACCTTTCATTTCCCACACATCTTCTGTGTCTTTCCTCTGCCCCTGTGTATGTGGGGTGTGTGTGTGTGTGTGTGTGTGTGTGTGTGTGTGTGTGTGTGTGTGTCTGTGTGTGTCCCTGGAAGCTAGGACCTACACCGCAGCTGGCAGGACCTGGTTCTCTAAGGGTGCTAGGGTGCTAGTCAGCTGCACAATCCCAAGTGGACTAAGCCAGATTGTCTAGATTAGGCTGTTCGTTAATCTGCTCCCACCTCTAATCAGCTGAGCCAGGATCACGTCTCTGTTTTGAACAGGCCCTTGAAACTTGGACAGCCTAAAGAGCCCGTAGTTCTTCCTCACTACCAAATACGCTTTCCGTTGGCTCAGAAAGCTGACAAATAGCTCTCAGCACCTGTCTCTGTGGATGGACAGCAGATGCTTCTGCTGCTGTTCTGGGAATAGATAATACAAAGTCAACAGGGACCTCAGCGCTTCCAGAAGCTGCTTCGAATGAGCAGGGGAAGCAGGTCTACCTGGCCTTCCTGAGCAGGCCTGGCCACATCAGAGTGGCAGGGCAGTACATCAAGAGGCCAAAGGAATAGCCATTGACCACCCTGCCCTGCCCCAGTTGTCTTCTGGATATCCAGATCATGTCAGCCTCAGAGTGTCAGCAGACCAGGGTGGACTCAGGCAGAAGTGTTCCAACCACAGGAAGTACTTCAGGTTCCAGAACTAGAAGCAATGATGCCAGGAGCCTGAGCTGCGGGGTAAATCCCTGTGTCTACTGGGAATTCTCCATTATAAAATGAGCCATTCCTCTGGAGACAAGTTTGATTATCTCTGCTGCTTCTCCGTCTGTTCTTTTGGATTTCAGCAGCCCGGTTCTAGATAGTGCCTTGAACTCTGTATTGCTATGGCAGAACGAAAGAAAACTCTAGAATACCGAGCATGCATAGAACTTTGAAAATGGTGTTTCTGGCTATTAAGATGGCAGAGTAGACACTGGCAGCAAATCACAGCTTCTCAGGGAGATGGAATTGAGGCATCTGAAAAACAACTACTTAGCAATGAGAAAGAGAAGTCCTCTGGGAATCAAGAAATAGCTGACAGGGAAAACAAAAATCACAGAGAAACAAGACAATGCAGAGAAAAGAAGGAACCAGTCTGGACTGCTAACCCCGGCTCCTGGGAAGGTGGACCTGACACCACATACACAAGGTAAGCGCAGAGAGAGCTAGCAGTCCCAGGGAGGAAGAGCTGGCTGCCAGCTGTAGCTCCAGGAAAAACTCACAGTTATTGTAAGCTGCAGAAACACTAGAGGGTTTTACTTGGAAGTGGTTCCTTTCATGTGGCAGGCTAGTGCTGGAGAACAAATCCACTGCAGTGCCCATCATATATACAGGTGATATAACCAGGAGCCATTTTGAGAAGTTTCAGACTGAGCTACACCAGGAATCAGCAGGCACAGAACAACCACACTTCAGGGTCTCTGGACTCACCCTACTGCACTGACTTGGTGGCACATGGACTCAGGAAATAGTAGAGAAGAGGGAGAGGGCTAGTCACAGAGGCACTGAGGAGTTTAAGCAGCATGGAGCCCAGGCTGTGGAGCACATGGCGGTCCTGCTGGCCTGTGATGAGAAGCCACACTGGTGCTGTTTGGTTTTCTGAGGGGCTGGTTCTGAAAGTGCTGGAATTGAGTCCTATGGGTTGCTTGGCTCCCCTCACTGCCTCCTTCCAGCACAGAACACGGTGATCTATTTGCTTTTTCCACTTGCCAGCACAATCAGTGATAGACCTCTGCTTGAATGTTTGCTATATCCCAGGATATATGGACAGAGGAAGCCTCTGGAGCAAGTGGGACACTTTCTAAACCCACAGCCTAAAAAGCTAGTCAGGGTGTAGCGTGGCTGGGGGAGGGCGCAGAAGAGCACAAACCCCAAAATCCTCTGAAATCACACAGCCTCGAGGCGGACAGCATACCACTGACCGACCTTACCCAGGAGGAAATGTATTGAAGGACTCAGCAGTCACACAGCAAAAAGTGAGTGTGAAAACACAACAGGGCCCAGTTTTGACCCACTATCATTTCCCCATATCTGGTGAATTCAAATGCTACAGGTCCTGGAAAGAAACTACCCACTCAAATGCCTCAATATGGAAGATTTTTTTAAATTCATTTCCCTCTTTCTTTGTTTGAATTTTTGGTTTATTTATTTAGGTTTTTATTTGTTTTGGTTATTTAATTCTATTTTTCTTTTCTTTTTTTTGTTATTGATGTTACTTTTACCTGTTTCAGTTTATTTTTAAAATTTTTTAACTGGGGTTGGGGAGTTGTGGGATTTAGCTCAAGTGGCAGGGCACCTGCCTAGCAAATGTAAGCCCTGAGTTCAACCCCTAGCACCAAAAAACAAACAAACAAACAAATGCCCCCCAAACCCCCAAAAGCCTAAAATTCTTTAACTGGATTTTTAAACCCCACTTTCTTCTCCCCCTCCTCATTTTCCTTCTTCAAACATCTTCCATTTTTCCCTTTCCCTACCCCCTTATTTTTATTATTACTATTAACTTTCATTAATTTTTTAGCTTTTTAGTTTACTGTAGAACATTATTGCTAATTTATTTTCACATGTTAATGGTGGTAAGGTTGTAGCTTTTAATGGGTCTTTATTGTACGTCACTGTTTGGTTTGTCTTTGTGTCTATGGAATTATTCTGATTTCTATTGTTAAGGGTAGTATAGTTGTTGCTCTTAATTTGTTTTTACTGTATGCCAATATCTGGCTTGCCTTTAAGTCGATATTTTTATTGTTGGTATCTTTTCTACTGTTAATGGCGGCATACTTGTTGGTTTTAATTGTTTTTATACTGTATATTAATATCCAGTTTGTCTTTGTGTCACTGATGTTACTGAGGTTCATTTTCTCCTCTCTGAGTGGTACTGAGAATCAAGTCTTCAAAAAAGGCTAGACAATAAGAAGTCCCTCAAATAACAGTTGAAGAGATAGCTATCCTAACATATAAAACTCTCACTGTAGAAGCACAAGGAATATGAAAATATAAGGCAACATGACTCCACTAAATGTCTATAATTTTCAATAACCAAATGCAAAACAATCAAAGTGGATAAAATGTCAGACAAAGAATTAAAAGAAAAAACAATTTATACAATGGTTAATGACTTCAAAGAGGCTACCAATAACCAGCTGAATGGGTTAAGGAAAACAACGCAGGATATGAAGGAGCAGTTCAACAAAGAGATAAAGATTCTGACAAAGAACCAAACATGGACTAGAAAGAAACAGTAAGTCAAGCCAAAAACTCAGTGGAAAGCCTCAACAACAGACAGGACCATGCAGAAGACAGAACTTCAGGGCTTGAAGATAAGGTTGAGGAATTAGTGCATGCAGATACTAATAAAAAAAATTATGAACAAAGCATCCAAGTTCTCTGGGACCCAGTTAGAAGACCAAACTTTTGAATTTTTGGTGTAGATGATGCTGGGGGCAGACTAATGGAATAGAAAATCTGTTTAATATAATAACAGGAAACCTGTAAATCTTAGGAAAGCTATAGATGTCCAGGCATAGGAGGCAGTTAGAACCCAAAACAGACACAACCAGAAAAGCGCCTCCCCACATCACAATGCAGTTAAAATGGAAACAGTACAGAACAAGAAAAGAATATTGAAAACTATAAGGGAGAAATACACATCACTTGTAGAAGCAAACTTACCAGAATAACTTCAGACTGCCTTGCCGACACCCTAAAGGCCAGGAGGGTTTCTGGGATGATGTATATTAAGACCCAAAAGAAAACTTCTGATTTAGATTACTATATTTAGCAAATCTATCCCTCAAAATTGAAGGAAAAATAAAGATCTTCCAAAATAATCACAAACTAAAGAAACTAATGACCATTAAGCCAGAACTGCAAAGAAATGTAAACAAATCCTATACACTGAAAAGGGAGGATAGCTAAGTTATTGAGATTTAGGAAAGAATCAGACATTAAAAAAACAACAAAATGATGCAAATTAGTACTAACCTTTCTAGGATGACTATGAATGTAAATTGCCATAATTCTTCAATTAAGACAAAGACTGGCAGATTTGATTAAAAAACAAGACCCATCTTTGCTGCTTATATGAAATATATCTCATTAGCAAAGACATACACAGACCAAATGTGAAACGATGAAAAACTATTCCATTCAAGAACTCAAAATGAAGCAGAAGTAGCTATACTAATACCTCACAAAGTAGACTTCAAGAAAAATTAGATGAGACAAAGAAGTTTTGTACATATTGGTAAAGGGAACAATCCACTGAAAGGTGTAACTGTTGTAACTATCTATGAACCAAACTGCAGTACACTCAGTTTCATAAAAGGACACATAACTACCAATACAATAATAGTGGGTGACTTCAATACTCCACTCTCACCAATAAATGGGTCATTTAGACAAAAAAAATCAACAAAGAAACATCAGAATTAAACTATACCATAGGTCATGTGGACTTAAGAGATGTCTACACAATATTCCATCCAAAACTACAGAATACACATTCTTCTCGGCAGCTCATAGAACATTCTCCAAATAGGTAATATTTTAGTCCATAAAGCAACCTTTAACAAGCATGAAAAAATTGAAATAATTTCTTGCATCTCATCAGATAATAGAATGAAATTAGAAATCAACAGTAAGAGAAACCACAGAAATTATATGCATACATGGATATTTAACTATTCACTTTACAGTGATCAATCTGTCATTGAAGAAATCAAGAAGAAATTAAAAAATTCCTAGAATCAAATTAAAATGGAAATACAACATACCATAATCTCTGGGATATAGAAAAGGTAGTTCTAAGAGGGAAGTTTATGCTATGAGTTCCTACAGCAAAAATTAAATAGATCTCAAATAAATAACCTAATGGTATATCTCAGGAAAATGAGAACAAATCAAAACTAAACCCAACAGAAGGAAAAAAAATAATAAACATCAGAGCTGAAATTAATGAGATGGAAACTAAAAGAACCCAGAACACATAGGATCAATAAAACAAAGAGCTGCTTTTTTAAAAATATAAACAACGTTGATAAACCCTTAGCCAAACTAACCAAAAGAGAGAGAAGACTCAAGTCGATACAATTAGAGATGCAAAAAAAGGATATTACAATGCCATTACAATCCAGAGGTTTAATAGGGAGTGCTTTGAAGACATATACTCCTATAAACTAGAGAATTTAAAAAAAAGATTAATTTGTAAGTGCATACTACCACCAAAACTAAAGCAAAAGAATACAGAAAACCCAAAACAGGTCAATTACAAGTAATGAGATTAAAGTAGAGATAAAATATCTCACAGCAAAGCAAGGCCCAGGACAACATGAGTTCTTGACTGAATTTTACCAAATCTTTAAAAAAGAAGTAACACCATGCTACCCAAACTAGTGCCTGAACAGAAAGGTGAGGAATGCTTCCAAACTCACTCTACTAGGTCAACATTATCCTGATACCAAAACTGGATAAGGACACAACAACAACACAAAAAGAAAACTACAGACTGATATCCTTGACGAACATAGAGCCAATAAGCCTTACTAAAATGCTAGCAAACAGAATTTGACAATACGTTTAAAAGACCATACACCACAATCACTCCAGGGATGCAAGGATGTTCAACATATGCAAATCAGTAAGTGTAATACCACATAAATAGAATCCAGGATAAAAATTACATGTTCTGGGGTTGAAGATTTAGTGCAAGTGGTAGAGAGCTTGCTTAGCAAGCCCAAGGCTCTAAGTTCGATCCCCAGCACCCCTAAAAACAAAAAAAAAATGTACATGATCCTCTCAGTTGATGCAAAAAAAAGCCTTTGACAGAATTTAGCATCCCTTCATGATAAAACCTAAAGAAACCAGATACTGAAGGATCATTCCTCAATTAGTAAAGGCCATATACAACAAATCCACAGCCAACATTATTCCGAATGGGAAAAAACTGAATGCATTTCCTCTCAAAATAGGAATGAGGCAAGGATATACACCCTTGCCACTGTTATTCAACATAGTTCCTGAAATTTTAGCTAGATCACTTAAGAGAAGAAATAAAAAGGATACACATAGCATAGGAAGAAGTCAAATTATCTGTTTGGAGATATGATCTTGTGCTTAGAAGACACTGAAGATTCTCCCAAAAGACTTTTAGAGCTGATAAGTGAATTCAGCAATGTGGCAGGATATAAAATCAATATTAAAAAACCGATAGGTTTACACCAGTAGTGGGCCAGTTGAGAAAGAAATGAGGAAAACAATTCCATCCACAACAGCCTAAAAAAATCCCTAGGGATCAATCTAACCAAGGAGGTAAAGGACCTCTACAATGAAAATTGCAGGACACTGAAGTAATAGAAAAAGATGCAGGAAGACAGAAAGACCTCCCATGTTCATGGATTGGAAAACTTAATATTGTCAAAATGGGCCTATTACCAAAAGCAATCTAAAGATTCAGTGCAATCCTCATCAAAATAGCTATGACATTCTTCAAAGAACTGGAAAAAAGAATCCCACATTCATATGGAAACTCAAAAGATCTGGAAGAGCCAAAGCAACTCTTAAGCAAAAAGAGCAAGGCTAGAAGCATGACAATACCCGATTTCAAATTACACTGCAAAGCCATCATAACAAAAACTGCATGGTACTGGCACAAAAATATACTTGTAGAGTATATTTTGAATAGAGGGCACAGAAATGAACTGCAGCCACCTGATACTGGATAAAAGAGCCAAAAGTATACATTGGAGAAAAGACAGCCTCTTTCACAAATGGTGCTTGGAAAACTGGATAGAAA